>ML781545.1:219858-277171 GCA_009831015.1 Picea engelmannii
TCTCGTGTGATGACTTTATGAGGTTAGCCAGGGATTGGGTTAAAGGTTCCTGCTCAGACAGGAAGGAATCAGAATACCTTGTCTTCTGTAGATTTCATTCAATTCTGCAAGTGTGCTAGCCAGGGATTAGGTTAAAGGTTCCTACTCAGACAGGAAGGAATCAGAACACCTTGTCTTTTGTAGATTTCATTTAATTCTGCAAGTGTGCTATCCAGGGGTCGGGTTAAAGGTTCCTGCTCAGACAGGAAGGAATCGGAGTACCTTGTCTTCTGTAGATTGCATTTATTTCCGCAGTGTGTTAGCCAGGGATTGGATGCAGGGTTCTTGCTCAGAAGGGAAGGGATCATACTATCCTGTTCTTGGTAAACTTCAATTTCACAAGTGAGCTGAAACAGAAATAGGGCCTAAGGCTCCTGCTTAGAAAGGAAGGAACTAGACAGCCTTGTTCTCTGTTAGATAGAGTTAATTGTTTTCTACTTATTGTTTTCATAAAAGAGTGTCAGCACTGAAGTCTTTGTTTGAGAGTAAGGGTCATGTTCTCTAATTGCAAGATAGTTGTTCTTTCCCATTGCAAGTATTATTATAATGTAATCCAGGATTCTTAGATTAATCTTTAAAGATCTGCAATAGGGAAGTTGTTTTCCTGTGATTTAATTCAGAACTTCATTTTATTCAAGCAAGTGTGATTAATTTAAGTTTCTTTACTACAACACTAAAGTTGCTTTTGGAATTGAGCATATATAGTGCGTGGCTATCTTTGAAACAAAAGACTTCCCTAGGTTGATAATTTATGTTTCACTTGGTTGTTTGAAATAATTAAGCAATTATAGTGACCAACACTAACAAAATGAACTCCCAAATCCCATGGAAAACTTGGAAGTTTATCACTTCCAAACTCCGCTAGCTGCTCTTGTGTCGGACTGATCATTGTCAGAAGCCCTCTATGCTCATCTCTTGTCACCTGGCCTATGATGCTCACCATCAAGCACCAAGTCTCAACTATTTTCCTAACATGGTCCACCTATGACCTATTGTATGTCATAAAAGTACTCATTTCAGGTGGTCTCGACCTACTCACTCTCCATTCCCTCTACCACTGTCTATCTCTTCTCATGTTGTTGTCAATGATAAATGTGTCAGGAAAGGATAACAGAACCCTTTGTAGCTGACTGTAGAACTGTAAAATATCACATGCTTTGGTCAATTCCAAGGATTCAACCAAAATCTCTTCCGCCGGTATACATGGTACATACTCTCCTGTGATCATCACTAACTCCCAATCATCCAGTACAACCGGAAGTAGCTCCTCCAACTGCTAGTCCACCAACCTATACCTCTCATCTCCCATGCAATTGTTGATACGTTGAAGGTAATCTCCCCTAACTATGTGATGTTGCAAAGGAGTGGCATTTGCATGCTCCCTAAGTGTGTCTCCTCCCTGCAAGGCAATACACCCCTTTGAATCCCACCATACATCTTGGCATGTCTCTGTGAGCTATCACTCACCAATGTATGCTCTGGCATACTCATGTCGTCTCCCGTATACTCATGTCGCATCATAGATCATGGGTGTACTATTGGATCAACCCATGTATCAAGGTCAACCACTCTCGGAACACAAATGGAAGTGTCCTCCATCAACTGGTTCTCCTATGCTAGATCACCAACATCCTCTAGCCATGTGACCGAAGGACATATCTAAGTGTCCACTAGGATAGATGAAGCGGATCTCTGATGGATCTCCTCAAGAAGATCCTCTGATCTGGACTCTAATTCTTGAAGGGTTGTTTGTGTGCCTCTCAATAATCATTGAGTTCTCTCCAACTCCTAAGTGAGTCGTTCCATCTCCAACTCTTGCTCCCTAGATGCCCTATGATACATCTCACCAATCCCCAAGAGGTATTCCATGACTGTCAACAACTACTGGTAGTCGGTACTCATCATAGACACTCTCTCCCTGAGAGTGTGAAAGTCATCCATGGCAACTCCCTCATCTGAACTACCATGTGCCACTGATGCTCTCTAGAAGTAATTTGTCATCAATGCATGCATGGAATCACTGCGCCTGGTGGGTGCCATGATAATATCCTCACTGACTCTCAACTGTGATGCTAATTGGTGTGACTCTTGATCACAGTCATGTTCAGGTGCCACCTCATGTTTCTCACTGCTATTGCCATCACTGGTATCCCCAACAATACTCTCTGTAGAAGATAAAGTGTTGAACTGCCCGTTGTCTAATGTGCCACTGGGTCTGCCCATATGTGACTGCACATCATCCTCATTTTTTATCTCCCTCTGAATCATATTGTATCCAATGTGAGAAGTTGTATCCTTCTGTGCACTCACCCTGCTACTATCATCTGCCCCTAGATCCCATATAGATGTGTCTAGACATGTTCTATGGTCATCCTGATGGATAAAGAGTGCATCCTCATCAATGCAGGTCGATCCTAGAAGCAAGTTCCCCATCAAGTTGTAAGTCTCCATAGTCTGTTGAACTAAAGGAGTCTCTGAAAGAGGTGACTCAATCTCCTCATGCTGATAGGTATGTATAAGGTCCACTATCTCCAAGTCATGTATCTCCTCCTAGGTCTGGGGATCCATCTGTTCATGGTGTGCATCCCTCACACATGTCTCCTCCATCACATCTGAAATTCCACTGATATCCTCTTGTGATGTAGATATCATGGGTGTCTGAAAAGATGACAGATGTGTCACGACCATCCTAGGAAGATCGTCATCTCTCGGTGCTAACATGTGTGAATTTCCACTAGTGTCTCTACTCTGCTAAGGTGTAGGGTCATTAGCACCATGTGATATGTCTATTTCAATGCAGGTGTTAATGACTTTCTATCCACTACACAAGGGTCAGCATCCTCCCCAAGCATCCCATAATTACTAGTATCTGCAAGTGTGCAAGAGTCATTATACTCCTCAAGCATGTCAGAATCACTAACCTCTGTACTAGCATCATCGCACTGCTCCAAATAAGCATCTAGATCTAGCTCTGTGTCCTCACGCACCTCATCCTCACTGTCATAGTGTACCTCAATAATATGCTTCTTACCCTTACCCATACACGTATGATCTGGTTCCCAAGGCCCCTTGCAATTATAGCAAAGTTGCATGCTCCTAATGGGTGTGGGGTTTCTCTATTCTTCAATCCATCTAGCTACTCTGGCCCTCTTTTCATCTGCTATGATGATCCTGTGTAAAACATCCTCTTCACTCCAACTAGGATTTCTTAAGGCTACATACTGAGGAAAGGTTATTTGAGCCCTAGTTTCCTTGCTAAGGCCGGAATATTTTATCTCCAAGTATATTATCTCAAAGTATATCTCATCCATTTCTCCTTGTGTAAGACCCCTCAGGCTGGCAGGATTCTAGGCTCTGATACCACTTTAATGTTCCCAAGCTAATATGTCAGGAACATCACAGTTTTGGGTGTATTTTTAAACTTTTTCTGGTTGCGGCATTTCGTCAAACACTTTGCTTATTATTGTCTCTTAGGTTGAGTTAGGGTTATACTGATGAGTTTTAATCTGTTTTTTCATAAATAATCAACATAGATATAGTAATGGAACATACCTCAACCATATCAATACCAACAACATAGTAGACAATCCAAAAATGCCTTAGATCTAATCTTATTCATAATAAGAAGAGAACCTGATACAATGAAGATGTTGATATGGAATGCTCAATAGATGGATCCAATAACATAATAGGATCTGCTACAAAATGCTCCAAGAAGATTCTATAAGCCTCCAAAGGTTGGATACACGATGAAGACTGAATACAAGTACAGATCTAGGTCATATGCACCCCCAACTGGAAAAGTCACGCTCTAGTAGAAGACTGAAACCCTCAATAATTCGGCCCAGCTGAAGAATATCCCAAATGAGTCCAATGAAGATGCCAAACGGTAGATCGGGATGTGTAGATTCCCCTCCTAAAATATCAAACCGAAATACCAAGGACTTCTCCTCCAAATGTTGAATCCTCAAGTGGAGTTGCGCCCTCTTGAAAACTATCAAACCCTACAATTTCAGCCCTGATGAAGGAGGCCTCCAAATGCCTTGAAACTCACTAGAAAGGTAGATCGGGACACTTCAATTCACTAGGTGAAGTCTCAGGTTCATATCTGAAGTATAACCCCTCCAAACTGAATAGATCTGAATCTCAAAAATGCCCTCCTTCTCTCCAATTCATCCCAATGCTCTAGGGAATCATCTGACCCATAAAGCTCTCTCAAGAGGCACTAGAAATCATGGCTAAGGCCCTGCAAGTAAAACCCAAATTCTCAAATCTCCAAGAGCCCTCTCAAACTCCTACAATGAACCTTCCGTCAATGAATGGTGTGCCCCCCTTGCTGGAAACCCCCAATGGTGTGCCCTCGTTCTCTTCCTGTGTTTGTGGATGTTGTAGAACCCTCCTGCACTGAGTAGATCTGAACTAGAATGGTGTGGGAGAGTATTGCATCTTCGAGACCAAGATTGGGACAAGCTAGGTGGAATCTTTCACCACTGAATCGTCCTCTTGGGTTTGTTAAGTCAAAACCCCCAAGGTATGGGCTCTCTAGCTAGAAGCTAGATATCAAAATGATAAACATACATGAATGAATGAATAGAGGCCCTTGCCTGTTATTTATACTTCCTGCATCCCCTTGTCTCTCCAAAATGACTTTCTTTTTTAATTATTAATTAATTAATTAAATCACTTTAATTAATTAATTAACCTATTTACCTTTGAAAAACACCTTATCTCTCCTAGTGGCTTCCCTGGCCACTGAAAGTCACTTCTCATCATCCTATCTTGTAGTCTTGTTCCTCCCGATTCCAATGAGATATTACACTGAGAGGTTCCTCCAAGTATTGTGCCCAAAATGACCTCTTCAATGAATTTAATTAACTTATAGCTCAAAATACTCAAAATCATGGAAATCGTCGGAATGCAACGGAACCAAAGCCAACCTGTGGGGAATGGATCATAGTGATGAAATGGGATGAGCGATGCAAGCCGAACCCCAAAATACCTCTCAATAGTCTATTTACTCGCTACAACCTCCATCTAGCTACTCTGGTCATCATAACCCTCTGTAATGTAATGATGTCCTAAAGTGGGGACATTACACCAAGCCATCCTGTGAATCATAGTTGCAGACATATATTTCAACTAGCATGTCTAAATTCAAGACAAATTTCAAAGGCAAAGTGGTTGTATGTTCATGACGTGGTACATTTCCATGGTTGTCTTCTTCGAGGTCAATTGAATTGATGATGATATCATCGCTAGGCATGAGCGATAGCATGTACCTGTTATGCATTGCAACATCCATATTCATGTAGAATAGGTAAGGGAAGGTTGGGTCTATTGGTGCAGGTCGCATGCACCTTGAATTGATATATGTTAAGTCATCATGTGTTTGGTTGTTTGTTCGCATTCTATTCAGAATTGCAATAAATGTTTCATATGTTTGGCGCATTGTAGTATGTAATTCAAAGAATTTTATATTGTCTTTCCAGAAGTCATGCGTCATTGTTTTCATATTGACCATAGGTTGTTAAAATATCAAATAATCTTGGATGGGTTGTGCCTGGTAAAGATCCCCACAGAATATTATGTCAATGTTCCCAAATTATTTGGTGTGCACATGTTTTATGTCTCTCATTCGGTTGTCAATGGAATACAAGAAGTGACTTCCAATCAAATATGCCTCATCTATGAAGACAAGTTGTAGTTCGTCATAAATCTTAGACAATGTATCTAACATTTCTTTCCTAAGTGGAAGAAAATGTGACTTGTTAAAGGCATCAAAAATGCAGAGTGGACTGTTGTTCCACATGCATTATATGCATCTTTTCCTATGTATGCAACTATTATCCCCTTTGGTTTCATAGGGTCAGAGGAATTCTTTGAATCATATATTCGTATAATCATTTGAAATAGTGATTTTGTTGTGAATATCTTGCATGTTCCTGCCCCGCCTGTAAGGAACAAGTGCACAGGAGTGTGCATGTTGAAGCATTTTTTAATTGCAATGTCCTTTAGAATTGCTTGTTGTTCTTGATTCAACAGACATATGACTCTATAGTATTTGTTATTTTCAATAAATAAAAGATATTTTGTGACTTGAAAGCCAACATTGATACGTTTTTCAATGTTGTTTTCTCGAGGACGAGGCAAATATTCTTGCAAGTCATAGGACTCACAGAGAGTTCTAGTTGTTTTACGGTTTTTGAATGTCTCATCAACATTGTCAGGGTTTTCTAGTTCATGAACTGCACTTTCTAAATCACCCTGTGTTGGATTAACATTGTATGTAAATCTAAATTCATTGGTTTGTACTATAGTCTCATAAGAAATATATGCAACTTCCCATGTAAGGAAGTTATGTTTTAATGTGTTTTCATTTTTATCAAACGGAACGTACAACAATAGTTTTTATCTACAATAGTTTTCATAGTGAGTATGTTTGTTGTATTTGACAAAGCGTATTACAGAGGGTTTTTTTCTTTTTGATATGGGTGCACCATTTTTTTTGTAATGTGATATGAACTCTGCTAAGCAAATATGCTTAATAGGAGATGGATGTTGGAGGTAATAATCAATAATAGAGAGACATAATGCGTTCTCGGAATTATCAATCTCTTGTTCTAGCAAAGACGGTGGTTTAAGCACAAATGTGCATTTCTCAAGTGGAGATGTGTTTATGAAGACATATTTCCTTGAACTACAGTTGAGGGGCAGGGAAAGTGCAATGTGGATTGCTTGTTGAGCAGACATTTGTTGAATATTAAGTAATTTATTTCCAAGCGTACGTATCATTTGCATAGCATCAATATGACTTCTTTCATGTTCTTTGTGTATTCTTCTGAATGCACTTGTCATAGATTTGTCAACCTTTGTTATATATGAGGTATAGTATGATGATGCAACATATGCATTGAGGAAATACTGTGCATCTGTATTTTCATTCCACATAACTAGCATGTACTTGGAGAAATTGTTGTTCCAAATATGGGAAAGTTTTCGTTTAAGGAAAATTGTTGGTTGTTTAAGTGTAGATTGTATGCCTTGAATGTACTCATCTTCTGTTAGATTTAGCTATGTCAAGAAGTCATTGAAGCTCATTAACTCATCAAAGTCTCGTTGTTATAGAAATGAAAACAAGGATTTAGATTTCTCAATGAGAACATTTTCCTCTAAACTAATTGGCTCTATGATTCTTGTTGTTCTCATTGGCGGCACAGGGAAGTTGTATCTGCAATGTGAATTTTTTCGTTTTTTACAGCTTCTTGTATGATAATGTCTATGAACTTTGGCAAGTTATGGATCCAAATGATCTATTTTGAATGTTATGTATTTGTCCACAAACTTCTCAATCTATGAGTTGTTGTCATTTCCATAGACCGGTGCACCCTCTATCCACAACAGTGTGTGGTCATGCTCAGTCCCACTATTTCGGAACTTAGTCACAAAATAGTAGTCCAATGTTTTTTTGAAGAACGTTTCATCATGGAATATCAATTGCCTCAAATCATTTATTATATGCCTATAGTAGCGATTACATGTCACTGGGTATTTTCTTATGAGGTAGTCAATGTCATCATTTTCCAATGTATCAGCGTTTTTTTTCCTTTTCCTGTTCCTATACAATGCAGACACAATAGCCACCAATGGATCCCAACAATACTCTGCACTTGTAAATGTGATGAAAAATGTTGGTGATCCCAATTGTCGGATCATTGAAAAAATAGTTTTCTTGTTTTGTTGAAAATAGTCAAGAGAGATCTGAATGTTTTTGAAATCTATGTATCCAATATCAGATTTTAGGATTTTTTCTAGGTTTGCTTTGTACTTGACATCTTTGACCAATAAATTTCTTCCTTGTAGCTGGCCTTTTCTTATTCGCACCCACATGCAAGAGAGAACTTGCTCAATTATTATGCGCATTGTTTTGAAAAACAAATTTGTTATGTGACAAGAGAAGTCACTTCTTAAATGTAGCAGTTCCCATCGAACTATTTTTTGGTAGTTGAATTGTATCGTATTGTCACTAGGACGTGGATCTCCATAGAACAGTGTTGGGAAGTTCATTTCCTCAGCAAATTTGTCCTTGAATATTCCAAGTGGACGTTTCCCTTCAGCAGGTACAATTTTGACAATCTTGTCTTGCAAGTCACGAATGTGTTGTGAGTCAGTGAATCCATGTATCAATGTTTCAGCAGGTCTTTCATTCTCTGATTCATCACTTGTATCAAATTCACTAGAAGTTTTGAAAGTCTGTGTAGAGTTGTCATCCCCTTCTCCAAGAACATTGTTCCAGTTATCATTTATACACATGTTTTGTGCTTTGTACGAGGCCCTTGAACATAATTCTTTTAATGCTTTCATGAAACCATGCACACGCACTTTACTTGTATGGTATGCATTCTTATATTGCAAATATATTTTGAGAGCTACAACAATTGTCATTGTATCGCTAATTAATTGTGGCAAGGCTTTTTGTACAACATCTAATTGGACAGGCACATTAATAATTGATCATGTTAAGCCCATTTGGGGTCGTTTATAGCCCCAGGGTCTGATTTGCGCAAATGCAGTTCCCAGAGACACAAGTCTCTCTTCAAGTTCTGTAAGTGTACTTACATATGGTAGTGGTGTATTACATCTTATTTGGTAAGGTGTTGCAAAGTGTGGAAGTTTTCCATTTTCAAGTGATTGTTTGCATGGAAGACAAATATTGCCACTGGAAAATGTTCTATCATTTAGTGTCAAGCCGAAGTATTTTGCTTCCAAATCAGGCGCGAAAGACTTAGTGTTTTTTGCGAAATTCAATTGATCGCAAATCACACATGCAATGGTAGGAGTGTCTTTAATTTGTTTCATATAGATCTGTTTTGCTTCTTTCTTCCCTAGATAAGCATGCGTAGAAAGTGTTTGTTGGTTTTCATTGCTAGCAGTGCATGGTGTTGGCTCTAGGCCACGATATGTGATTTTTTCCTCTCATTCACTACCATGACCATTGTGGGATATGTGGTTGCACCTGTTTCTCTCACGCATTTGTTTTTTCAACATGTGGTAGGTTAACTTATGGTTGCCACCGGAAACTAGTTTCACTTGTTGACAAGCCATGTTAGAGGTGGAATCGACATTTCTTATGGGCATTGCATCTTCACCATCTCGATGGTGAAAACGGTGATGTTCTTTGTCATTGGACATGTGATGTTTGTGTTTAGCAGAAAGTGCAAAAATGTGATTGTGTTGTGCATGAACAATTTGTTTTAGGTTGTGATATGTGAGTTTATGTCTAGAAGGAAGCATAGCAATGTTTTTTTCTCTCACGTGTGACCTTTTTCAAGTTGTGATAAGTTAGTCTATGTTTTTTGTTTAAGCTCGGTATGACCTCATGACAACTAGGATGAGTTTCATTCTGATTAAATATCATGAAATGCTTATGCAGATTCGATGCAGTTTGGGTGGCATGGACAGTGGATCCTGAACTGGTAGTATTTCTTATACTACCAATGTCTTTTTTCTCTCACATATGACCTTTTTCAAGTTGTGATAAGTTAGTTTGTGTTTTTTGTTTAAGCTTTGTATGACCTCATGACAACTAGGATGAGTTTCATTCTGATTAAATAGCATGTGATGCTTATGCAGATTCGATGTGGTTTGGGTGGCATGGACAGTGGACCCTGAACTAGTAGTATTTCTTATCAAAGGTTGATAATAGATATGTGGGGTATCTTTTTTCAATGACATGATTTTTGAAATTATTAAGACAACTAAGAGGGGGGGGGGGTGAATCAGTTGTTACTGTGCTTAAACAATTTATGACTTATTCATGATTTTTTAATCTCTTCCAAGTGACCATTAATATTATAAAAGATATGAACAACATAAAAAATGAACATCAGTCACACATAAGATATACACAAAGACATACTTTCATGAGGAAACCCATAAAGGGAGAAAACCTCTTCTTCTTYGAATGATAGGCAGTATTTTAAGTTTTGTACATCATCTATCTTTGAGAACCAACTCAATGTGAGGCTACTACCTCTGTTTTACAAGCTCCAACTTGTTGAGAGCACCAACTCTCTGGTTTCTCTAGCACCCACTAGAAGGAAGCACCAACTCTCTGGTTTCTCTAGCACCCACTAGAAGGAAGCACCAACTCCCTGAGTGTTCCAGCACCGACTGGATGGAAGCACCTACTTCCAATTATACAAGCACCAACTTGCATATAGAAAACTTTGTGTTTTCCCTTGCACCACCCTGTCACCCTGTTTTCTAGTTACAACTTCCAATATTCAAGCACCAACTTGAATATTAGAGGACCACAGTCCTCCCTAGCACCACACTACCTCCCTGAGTGTAAATAAATGATTGAATAACCAACAATACAGGTATATCGATTCTTACCATTTCTTCTATGTTCTACAATTCTTCTCTATTTCACTTTTCTTCTGCTCTGTTCATACTTGGCTTGACTTGCTTCTGTCTGTTTTTGCAATTATGTTCTTCTTCTATCTGTTCTGCAAATCTTCTCTGCTTCTATATGTTCAGATTTTGTTTCTCATTTCTGAGTTTCATCTCACACTGCGCATACTGTAATTTTGCCTTTCTTATAGTTCAACTCCTTTTTCAATTAGAACAACCAGCATCACACAATCACATGCATTTCTCTTTTATGCTCTATCTACGATTTAGTTACACCTCCAATTTCCAATAAAACGCATCAGCAACTGAATCGCCAAACGTCCAAGAACTATGATTCATTTTTTCTAATTGAATCGTAACTGAACAATTAACAATGAGGTGAAAACAGTAGCCCTTCGATCAAAGTCCCAATTAATCAGCACCATTGGATTACACCCGCGGGGTCTCACGTTTATCCCATATGTCCACTAGTTGTGACCGAGCGCTAAACAGAAAGTGATTTTGCGTTTCGAAATTCTTATAATGAGACATCTCGACTCTCCCATGTCACGATCTCCAAAATTGAGCTTAGCTTCTAGCTCCTTCCCTTCTCGTGACCACTGGCTATGACCAAGCGCTTATCCATAAAGTGTTTCACGACTAGCAACTTCAAGAATCCTTTGATGAGGCATCTCGACTCTCCCAAGTCGCGATCTCCAAAATGGAGCTTAGCTACTAGATCCTTCCCTTATCGTGACCTTGGCTATGACCACGGGCCAAACATTCAGGCACTTTTATTGTCATATCAACGGTCCAGAACTCTCCTGTCAGCCAACAGTTGAGATCAAATCGTGATTTCGCGTATCGTGAATTCCTCCCAACTCTGCCTTTGACTTTCCCCATATGTGAGTCAATGAAATGTTGATCGCTTGCCACCTATCCTTGTTGAAGTAGTCTGCCACCTTTCCTTGCTGACGTAGTCTGCCACATTCACCTCCTGGATTGACGACCCAGATTAGTCCTCGATCCAACAGCTCAGGTCATATCATGATTTCGTGTTTCATGAGTTCTTCGCAACTCTACATTTGACTTCTTTGAGTCGCGAGTCAGTGAAATGTTGATCGCTCACCACGCATCCTCCTGGATGGACGGTTCTGGTGATTTTGGTACTTTGACAAGTCCACTCTCGTATGCTCATCCAAAGGCTTAACCTTCGTGCATTTATTTCTGGATCCAATGGCGGTCGGTCCTCACGCTCAGATCTAACGCATGAGATCTGTTCTCCTCTTCTGCATGCTCCTCTATCTAAATTCGGATTTGACGGTCATCGAGAATTTTGAAAGGGATCCAACGATCATTGTTTCTCTTCACTATTGATATTGCCATTGCCATGCCATTATCGTTGTGCTTTTGATCATGCTGATATTCGCCATCAATGAAAAACACGCACATGTTGCCTTATGTCTATAAGTATGCCAACAATCTCCCCCTTTGGCATTGATGGCAACCTTGAACTTGAAGAACTGCACTCTGCACTCTCTGCCTGGACTGCTACTCTGCCTACTGAACATGCAACCAAACATACCATTGTATCATCCTTACCACACTACTTACCACACTTTTTCTCCCCCTTTGACATCAATGTCGAAGAAGAAATAGGCTCCCCCTGAACTGTTGCAATACATCTCGAAGGTATCAGATATGTGACGATCACATACTCCCCCTGACAAGGTGCACAGATTAGACAAAATAAGATATAACCCCCAACTTCTGACAAAGATATCCAAAAGGTGTCACTGCTAACGATTTAGTAAAGATATCAGCTATTTGTTCTTTGGAAGGAATATAATTCACCTGAACAATTCTGTTTGTAATCTATTCTCAAAAAAATGATATTTTATTGGTATATGCTTAGACTTTGAATGAAGTAAAAGATTCTTAGAGAGACTGATGGCACTGGTGTTATCACAGTGAAGTGGAATGGGATCAGTATAAGTTACCTTCAAATCTGCAAGAGTTTGTATCATCCATAAAATTTATGTGCAGCAAGTAGCAGCAGCAATGTACTATGCCTCAGTAGTTGATAAAGAAATGAATCCTTGCTTCTTACTAATCCATGATACTAACGAGTCACCCAACAAAAATGCACCTCCACTGGTGCTCTTTCTCACATCCACACAATTTTCCCAATCAGCATCTGAATAAGCAGTTAACTGAATATTCTGATTTCTAGGATACCAAATACCATAAGTCATTGTGCCCTTCAAGTATTTGAATATCCGTGTTACAGCTACTAAATGACTTTGTTTAGGAGCAAACTGATAATGACCTACCATTCCAACAGCTTGCATTATATCAGGATGGGATGTTGTGATGTAAAAAAGACTGCCTATCATTGATCAATATGTCATTTGATCAACTTCAAGTGAAATATCATCTTTACTGAGCTGGCAACCGAACAAAATAGGTGTACTAACAGGGGAATAATATTCCATCTGAAACTTCTTCAACATTTCTTTCAAATAGTTTTCTTGAGGGATAAATATTCCTGTAGAACTCTAATATACTTGTAAACCAAGAAAATATGACAGTTCTCCTATCATGGACATCTCAAATTCTATTTGCATAGAGTTAGCAAACCACTGGACAGAAGAATCATTAGTACATCCAAAAATAATGTCATCTACATAAACCAAAACAACTAGTAAATCATCACCTTCAGACTTAATGTAGAGATTGTTGTCAACAGTTCCTTTCTTGAACCCTTTGTCTTGTAAAAATTTGTCCAGTCTATAATACCAAGCTCGTGGTGCTTGTTTCATTCCATATAAAGACTTCTTCATCTTGCAAACATAGTCTAGATTATCTGTCAGTGAGAATCCTTCAAGTTGCTCCATATATACTTCTTCCTCTAGATCTCCAATAAGAAATTTTGACTTTACATCCATCTGATATACTTTAAAGTTTCTATGACATGAATATGCAAGAAACATTCTGATGGCTTCCAATCTTTCCACTGGTGGAAAGGTTTCATCAAAGTCTTGTCCTTCAACTTATGCATACCCTTTACAGACTAATCTGGCTTTATTCCTAACAACTTGTCCTTTTTCATTCATTGTATTCTTGAACACCCATTTGGATCCTATTACAATCTTATCTTCAGGTCTGGGAACAAGATCCCAAGTATTGTTCTTCTCAATCTGATCAAGCTCTTCATTCATAGCTCTAATCCAATCATCATGCTTGCTAGCTTCATCAAAAAGTTTAGGTTCAATCATAGATAGAAAAGCATCCTGAGATTGTTCTAAGTCTTTAATCAATTTCCTTCTTGTTTGAACTCCTTTATTTATATCTCCAAATATCTGATTTTCAGGATGATTCTTTCTAAAAATTCTAAGAGGTGGTTTTGTTTATTTTTGTTGATTTGTGTCGGCCTGAGTATTCATATATTCATCTGATTCAGATTCTTCCCTTTCTGATCCTTGGACCTATTCATCTTCATCTTCAACTATATCTTTTGTGCTTGGTTCAACACTGCTTACATTTCTGACCGGGATTTCTTCATCAACTTTTATGTCGATACAATCAACCAATTTATGTAGCCTCTTATTGTAGCATCTGTACCCTTTACTGTTTGTAGAATAACCTAAGAAGATACCTTCATCAGACATGTCATCATATTTTCCAATATTTTCATCATTATTCTTAATATAAAATTTACTCCTAAATACTTTAAAATGATTGATTGAGGCAGGTCTTCCAAACCATAGTTCATAAGGAGTCTTGTCACTGTGTGGCCTTAGATGAGCTTTGTTAAGAATATGAACAGTTGTATGGACTGCTTCCACCCAATATGTTTGAGCAATATTCCTTTCATTCATCATTGATCTTGCCATCTGCTGAACTGATCTATTATGCCTCTCAACTACTCCATTTTGTTGTGGAGTTCTTGGAATAGTGTATTCGCGTTTGATTCCATGTTTATCACAGAACTCTTTGAAGTTCCATGAACTAAACTCTCCTCCTCTATTAGACCTTATTGCCTTCAATCTTTTTCCTGTTTGATTCTCAGTCAGAGCCTTAAACACTTTGAATTTTTCAAATGCTTCAGATTTTTCCTTCAAAAAGGCAACCCACATTAGTCTAGAATAATCATCAATAATCAACATAAAATAGTTTTCTTTTCCTGTAATTTCTTTTCTTGATGGTCCACATAAATCCATATGTACTAACTAGAGAGGTTTTTATGTTGAAGGAAAGTTTTTAGATTTGAATTGTGTCTGAGTAAGCTTTCCTATCTAGCAAGGTTTACAAACAGAGTCATATGGCTTTGATATCTTTGGAAGATATTTTACTGCCTCATTGTTTCTAAGCTTGATTATATGATCAAAATTTAGGTGTCCAAGTCTCCTATGCCATAGCCAACTTTCATCATACCTTTTTAAGTGGCATTCTTCTTTTTCTTATTTTAACACATAGACATTGTTTTATGTTCTTATCCCTTTTGCAACCAGTTGTCCTAAATTCACAGACTTTATTTTACAATCTTTATAAGTAAAAACAACTTCACATCCTCTGTCACAAACTTGGCTGACACTTAGTAGATTATGTTTCAGACCATATACAAATAGCACGTCTTGAGCTTTTCCTTTACCATTACTCAGGATTACCATTCCTTTACCTTTTATTTTTCCTGGTGCATCGTTTCCAAAAGTTACATTCCCTAATTTGTTTTCACTTAGAGTTAGAAACTTACTTTTGTCTCTAGTCATATGTTTGGAACATCCACTGTTAATATACTAGGGATTATTTTGTCGTTGGGTTGATAACACTAATCCACACTGGTCATCTTCTTTCTTCTTCCAAACCTTGAAATTTTCAGCAGTAGGATTCAGATCTAGCTTAAAGTTCTTTAAGCGACAGTCTGCAGCTTTATGTCCATAATTATGGCAATCATAACATTTTGTTTCACTGAGTAGAAAATCATAACGATTGTTATGCTCATAATTGTTGTTATGTTTCACCTGCGTCCTTCTCCCAACCATCATATGATTTATAATATGTGGTTGTTTGTTGCTTGGTTGTCTCAATCTTTGTTGTGGCGGATAACTATTCCTTAAATAACTTGTTTTCTCATATCTACATCTTAAAGAACAAGGTATAGCTTTGTGACCAAAGTTAGAACCAAAAAAAAAAAACATCCTTAGAAAAATCCTTTGTACCTGGAAAAAGGATGTCTTCTTTGAGCGGATTGATTTCTTCCATGTTGATAGTTTCTATGATCAGCTCTAGTACTTTCTTTTTCATTCCTTCTTGGTGGATGATTTTCTTTCTTTGTTTCTGCAGAGTGGTTGTTGTCAACGATTGTAGATTTGACAAACTTGATGGGTTATGTATTACTTGAAGGATCACTACTTGATCCTTCTTCATAGCCCAAGCCAACTTTCAACTTTGGATTCCTTTTCTAATTTAGAATGGAGGTTAAACCTTATGATGCTCTAATACTTGATAGATTTTGGTGATACAATGCCTTTAACTTCTCCATTTCCTTTCTAGTTTTTACTATCTCTTCTTCTAAGGCTTCACACCTCTCTTTATTCTCTGATAACTGTTGTTTCAGAATGTCTTCTATTTTATTTGTCTCTTCTAACTCCACTTTTATTAAAGCGAAGTCTTCATCGGGTTTTTTACCAATCATTTTAAATTGCATCAACAACTGTTTTTGTTTTCTCTTCTTATGTCGGAGTCTGTCAATTTCTTCCAAAGCACTAATTAATTCACCTTCCATATCCACCACAGCTTCTTCGTCATCCATTTCACCTACTGAATGTTCATCATCAAGATCTCCCATAGCCATAAGCATAAAATCATTGACTTTGTCTTCACAGGATGAATCACTATCTATGGCTTCTGAGGAGTCATCATTGTTTGCATACAAACCTTTCTTTTTACTATATTTCTTAAATTTGTATTTATTTTCATCATCAGAGTTCTGGTCATTTTTCTTGTGAGGACACTTAGATGCAAAATGACCTATTTTACCACAGTTAAAGCATTTGAAGGGCAACTTTCCTTGGTATTTACCTTTAAACTTCTCACAAATGTTGCCTCAATATCATCTAGTTCTGAGTCAACATCCTTGTCTGCTTTAAAATATGCTTCTCTAGTAATGGATTTATCTTTGCTAATTCTCATTTCATATGCAATTAGAGTTCCTAGGAGTTGATCAATGGACAAAGTTTTAAGATCATTTAGTTCTTCTATTGCAGAGACTTTTGGATTAAATTTATCAAGCAGAGATCTTAAAATCTTCTGAACTAAAAATGATTCTTCAATCTTCTCACCAAGACTCTTCATGACATTCACAAGTTATTCAACTCTTAAAAAATACTTGCTAATTGTTTCATCTTCATTCATCTTTAGTTGTTCAAATTTCAATCTATATGTCTGAAGTTTGGCATCTTTTACTTTCTCATTTTCTTCATAACTGCTAATAAGTTTATCCCACATTGCTTTGGCAGTTTCAAGATGCATAACCTTTACAAACTCATCTTCAGCAAGCCCATTCAGGATAGCATTCCTTCCCTTAGCATTAAAGTTAAACTCTAACTTATCATCCTTGAAAGCTAGCACAACAGGCTTTGTATATCCAGTCTCTACTACATCCCAAACATCAGCACCTAAGGCCATTAAGTATGTTCTCATTCTAACCTTCCAGAAGAAAAAATATGTTCCATCAAACAGAGGAGGCTTAGTGGTTGAATTCCCTTCACGACTTGTCATGTTTAAGCTTACAGATCTACCTTTAAATAAAAGGAACCAGTTGTTGAAATTACTAAGACAACT
This sequence comes from Picea engelmannii, assembly GCA_009831015.1. Lineage (NCBI taxonomy): Eukaryota > Viridiplantae > Streptophyta > Pinopsida > Pinales > Pinaceae > Picea > Picea engelmannii. The sequence goes on from ML781545.1 coordinate 237,136, forward strand.
AAGAGCTGGGATGAATCAGTTGTTACTGTGCTTAAACAATTTATGACTTATTCATGATTTTTTAATTTCTTCCAAGTGACCATTAATATTATACAAGATATGAACAACATAAAAAATGAACATCAGTCACACATAATATATACACAGAGACATACTTTCATGAGGAAATACATAAAGGGAGAAAACCTCTTCTTCTTTGAATGATAGGTAGTCTTTTAAGTTCTATACATCATCTATCTTTGAGCACCAACTCAATGTGAGGCTACTACCTCTGTTTTACAAGCTCCAACTTGTTGAGAACACCAACTCTTTGGTTTATCTAACACCCACTAGAAGGAAGCACCAACTCCCTGAGTGTTCCAGCACCGAATGGATGGAAGCACCTACTTCCACTTATACAAGCACCAACTTTCATACAGAAAACTCTATGTTTTCCCTAGCACCACCCTGCCACCCTATTTTCTAGTTACAACTAGATGGAAGATACAACTTCCAATATTCAAGCACCAACTTGAATATCAGAGGACCACAGTCCTCCCTAGCACCACCCTACCTCCCTAAGTGTAAATAAATGATTGAATAACCAACAATACAGGTATATAGATTCTTACCATTTCTTCTTTGTTCTGCAATTCTTCTCTATTTCACTTTTCTTTTGCTCTGTTCATACTTGGCTTGACTTGCTTATGTCTTTTTTTGCAATTATGTTCTTCTTATGTCTGTTCATCTTCTATTTCTCATTTCTGAGTTTCATCTCACACTGCGCATACTGTAATTTTGCCTTTCTTACAGTTCAACTCCTTTTTCAGTTAGAACATCCAGCATCACACAGTCACATGCATTTCTATTTTATGCTCTATATATGATTCAGTTACACCTCCAATTTCCAATAAAACGCATCAACAACTGAATCGCCAAACGTCCAAGAACTATGATTCAGTTATGTTAACTTAATCGTAACTGAACAATTAACAATGAGGTGAAAACAGTAGCCCTTCTATCAAATTCCCAATTAATCAACACCGTTGGATTACACCCGTAGGGTATTGTGTTTATCCCATATGCCCACTAGTTGTGATCGAGCGCTAAACAGAAAGTGATTTCGTGTTCTGGAATTCTTGTAATGAGACATCTCGACTCCCCCATGTCACTATCTCCGAAATGGAGCTTAGCTTCTAGCTCCTTCCCTTCTCGTGACCACTAGTTGTGACCAAGAGCTTATCCATAAAGCGTTTCATGACTCACAAATTTGAGAATCCTGTGATGAGGCATATCGACTCTCCCAAGTCGCGTTCTCCAAAATGGAGCTTAGCTACTAGATCCTTCCCTTCTTGTGACCTTGGCTATGACCATGGGCCAAACATTCAGTCACTTTTCTTTTCAGATCAACGGTCCAGAACTCTCCTACCAGCCAATGGCTAAGATCAAATCGTGATTTCGTGTATCGTGAATTCCTTGCAACTCTGCCTTTGAATTTCCCCATATGTGAGTTAGCGAAATGTTGATCACTTGCCACATGTTCTTTCCAACGTAGTCTGCCACCTGTCCTTACTGACGTGGTCTACCATATTCACCTCCTAGATCTGACGGCCCAGATTAGTCCTCGATCCAACGACTTGGGTCATATCGTGATTTCGAGTTTCGTGAGTTCTTCGCAACTTTGTCTTTGACTTCTTTGAGTCATGAGTCGGTGAAATGTTGATCTCTCGACAAGAGTCCTCCTGGATGGATGATTCCAATGATTTCGGGACTTTGACAAGTCCTCTCTTGTACGATCATCCAAATTTTTAACCTTCGTGCATTTATTTCTGGATCCAACGACGATCGGTCCTCATGCTCAGATCTGACGCCTAAGATCTGTTCTCTTCTTTTGCATGCTCCTCCTATCTGAATTCAGATCTGATGGTCATAGGGAATTCTAAAATGGATCCAACGATCACTGTTGATCTTTCCATTGCCATACCATTATCGTTGCGCTTTTGATCGTGCTGATCTTCACCATCAGTGACAAACACGCACATGTTTCCTTCTGTCTATAAGTATGCCAATAATGATATCAATTGTTCGATCGTAATTTGAATCAATACAGTAGGAATGGATAGTACCATCCGACAGGGATGACCAGACCTGGATATTTACTCTAAATATGATAAATATCCATTGCAAATAGAATATGCCACCCTCTACATCTCGTTTCTCATATGGCATTGCCATGTTTACAAGGTAATGTTGCAAACTTCCAATTATCGACATACTTTCTAAGAGATATGGTAAAAGGTGTTGATGCAAGCAGTTAAAAGCCTGTTGATTGTCGCCTATAATTTAATTTTAAAAGGATTGTACAGTGTAAAGGCGCAGTGAGTGCACATCAAACTCTGTTGCTACCAAATAGAAAATTGCATTGAATAGACTATCTCCACAACTAGATGCAATAGTCATCGCTATGTGCAATCCATGGGAGTGTATATGATGCATAACTTGTTTCCAATGCGATTGAAGGTCTTTGTAAATGAGGGATAAGTAAATATGAGGTCCTCCAAGATTGCATATGGATAATTTTCTATAGATTAGTGGTTCATAATGACCACTGACAGGATTGGCATCATGGAACAAGATGCAATATGGATCCCTAGATGCATTTTGTTGAATAGTAGATATCTTGTTTTTCTTGCCAATGACCATATTCCAATTAATATATTTAGCCACTTGGACATCCACCGTATACAAAATGTATCCCCCCAAAGTCCCCTCTCATATGCAGGCAGAGTTACAGATGCAAACAACCGCATCTTTGAAAAATCTGTAGTGACATCAAGTATTCCATGCAACTAGCAAAGAAAATTAGATGCCAATTCGTATTGATATGACTCCAATGCCTCAACGTGCCATTTTCTAAACAGGCCAATAAATGATCTATCAATCCATTGAGCATTTCGGTCGAGGAATAACGAAAATGCAATAGAACTTGAAATGCATCGAAGAGGCAATCTGCCATAGTATATGAGAATGCATATAATCTAAAAAGCCCATTTCTATGCAATTATTGGTCAATGTTGTCATGTACAATGGTGTATGTATATATTTCATAGCACTCAACATCTATTACTTGCTTCATATCTTAAGTTGTGATTTTCAAGATGTTTCTTAGCTATATTCAGATAATATGCAAATAGGGAAAAAAAGAAAAATGAAAACTATAAGTCTGAGACTGCATACCAATTATTCTATGTGTCCCTCAACCTTCTTCTTGTCAAATTAAATCCCCCTGGTCGCTATAGCATATGACAAAAAAAAAATTATAGTGAACAGTGAACCAAACAGAAGAGACAACGCAAATGAAATAACACTATAAATTTGCTCAGCACAAAGATCGAGTATTCAAGGCATGTCACTTTTGAACCTATTCCACACGTGCATCCTATAATTGTTTCAGTGGCGTAAAATGATTTGAAAGACACAAAGGATAGCATAAAACCAGCATCTAAATGTGGTTTTTGATCCAGAGAATAAAAGCATGCCATGTCACAATCTGGAAAGAAAGGATGGCAAGGTCCTAGTAGATGCTTGCTCCGCAATGACAACTCTGAATTCATTTTGTAAACCCCTTTGCATTTATATTTTCAAAAGAGCTATGGTATGATGTCCATGACATGGAAGTGGGCATATGTGATTGGAAGGGAACAACCTGAAAAAAATGCACCAAGTGTATGGTTTCCAGTAACAGAAAATATGAGGAGAACATTCGATTTCCTTTTTTATCTGTCACTGTGGCTACAACAAGTGAGGGTTTTGTGTCCAGCATCGACATTCAAAGGGGAACAAGATGTTTTGGAATGGAACAGACTGGGAGAAATGCACCAAACGTATGGTTTTCAGGACCAAAAAATATGAGGAGAAAATTTGATTTCCTTTTTTATATGTCACTATGGTTGCGAAAGAGGTGGGTTTTGTGTTGAACATTGATGTTCAAGAACAAGGACAAGACAACAGCACACTATTGTTTCTCTGCTCGTAGTAGTCACACACAAATATGTTCTGGAAGAGGATTTTGACTCAGGCATTCCTAGTATTGAAAATTCTTTCTTGCAAGATGGAAATAGAAAAAAGAAAATAAGGAATAGGAATGAAATCATGGCACTGAAACTTAGCCATGAACGAGGAACGACAGAAGTGCAGCTCCAAACCATGTAAACTGCAACAATAGGTCCAACTACGGATGCAGGACCCAAACCTTGCAAAGTTGATATGATGATGTTTTCTTTTTCTCTTAGAAATTAATAATGCCAACCTTTAAACACCCTTCTTGTGCATTGATATAGTACATCAACGCCCTACTTTAATTATATTTCTTTAAAATAACTTAAGTTATTTCATACATAAACTTGTATTATCGAAATTTGAAGGGCAGACTGAAAAAGTCACAATTTATGGTTGGTCATGACTCTCCACATGGTGGCTTATCCTTTCACGGTAGTATATTTAGTAGTGTCATGATTGAGTTAGTGTTGGCTTACTAAAATGACAGTGATTGCAACACAAGACAACTAATTGTGGCATGATCATCGAGATTTTATAAGAATCCTTGATGCGCTCCAGCTTTTGTTAATTGCACCATGAATTTTGTAGTTTATATTTTCTAATTTGCAACAATCAAATGTGTAAAGCGGTTCATTTTCCACCGGCTATAAGCATCTTTTTATTTCTTTCAATTGGTGATGACGGATTCAACAAAAGTGCAAGGAATCTTTTGCCAAATGTAGCATAATTTTCTTTCAAGATTCTAATTGGCAACAGAGGTTGAAGTGATTGGTCAAATAATTCAATGTTGGTGATTCATGTTGTTTGTCCTTCTATTGCTAGCAAGCTTTATATATATCCAACACTGGAAGATCTGTGATATGCTCTTTTCTCTAGCAAAAACGACCAATTGATCAATTGGTTTTATGTTTCCTGACTTTTGGGCAAACTAATTACGACATTCTCAATTTATGGAAATGACGGTTGGTAATATAATAGAACTGTGATGCTCAAGGATCATTCCCAAGTATCACTTTCTTCAGAGTGGACGAGTTTTTTATTTTTTGTTTTCTTGATTCAGTGTCCTTTTTCTTCACAAACTATTCTTCACAGAATAATCTTCCTCAATGGAATTGTTGATTTTTAAATGGAAGTATGTGTCTGATGCTAAATACATCAACAAATTTAAGAATTAATATTCATTGGGTGTGTAAGAATATTGCCTTTGAGATGGCATGAGTATGAAAATAATATGGAATGTGAATGAAGTTGTGGATATTTAATAAGGTTCGGGTTCCACTTCATGAAAGAATATAAACTTGTAGGTTTTTCATGAGGCTTAAATATCAAACCTCATGAATGCAAATTCTTCTAACATTCCAATGGGGAATTTAGTGTTCAAACTAGTGGATGTTGTTAGTAAATGTTCTTTAGTGAATTGTGAAGTCAAGGGATCAATTATGGAAAAAATGAATTGGGACAAATAGAGGAAATTGATAGATTTGGTTAAGTACCCAAATATGTTTACTAACATAAATATGACATGGAGGATACAATGAAACTAGTCATTAGATGGCCCTATATCAGCTATCGAAAAGGATTGTGTTATCAAGTTAAGACATGTTTGATTCATGTTATGAGGTCAAGACATAAGATGCCATGCATGGTTATGTCAATGTAATATGTGATTAAGCAAGTGATGACACATTTGTTTTTATATATGTGAGATTGTGATATGGTAGAAGGATATGCAATGAGTAGACATGGGTAATAACTTTAATAATTCATTGTGTAACAATTATCTAAGATTAAACATGGGATGACAAACTTATAATATAAATGGTAAGTTACATAGGGATTTCTACATTATATCCCTCTGACATCTGTGGCTTTGGAATTGGAGACTAGAAATGCTTTGAATATATTCTAAGAGAAACAGATGGAATTGGAAGCTTCTCATCATAGTGAAAAAAGATTGAATTTTTAACATTATCATCATAATCATCAACATCAAATAAACAACCACTACAATTCATAAAATAGGTGCCATGAAATGTGTGTGTGTGTGTATTGAAAATCGTCTCACTGTACATTTTTTACAAAATGGCACATCATGCGCAATGTACAAAATGACAACAAGTGCCCAAACATAGAAAAGTGGCATATGGTGCCCTAGATACAAAATGACACTCATTGATCACTCATTTATCACCAATTGATCACTCATTGACCACTGACACCCTCATAACTATCAAGTGCACCCTGAAATTCGATATTTCTTCTCTTACTCAAAGCATCACCTCAAGTAGTTTTGTGCCTAGGCATGGTTTGTCGCTCCAAAGACTAGACAAAGGGACAACATTCTTATAATTTTTTTCCACAATGAATTAACAAACTTACAAAATGATACTATATAATTCAAGCTAAGAAAAATCACCGCAGATGATACTGATAATCACAAGTATGTTACCCTCCTCCGTGACCCTAATCTCTCAGTGAAGCAACCCTAAAACAGTTACAAGGATCAAAGCATGAAATTTAAACAAAAATGCATAAATTCAAGTCCATTCACGATACATAAAAATTCTTCAACAAATTATCTCACCGTGAATAACTCGGACAACGATGGAGAGTCCCTAAGAGGTGGAGCACTCAACTGTATAACCTGATCCAAGGAAACATATGCTATGACAGCCTCAGTGGATGGCATAGCATGGTTAGCAACAGAGACGACTGGTGGATCGCATACATGTGTAGCCTTTATGGATGCATCATATGGAAAATGTGGTGGTGGTGGGTCACATATGGGTGCATCCACTATGGATGGATGCAACGAAAAAAGGTGGTGGGGTGAGTGTCGTATGGGTGAAACCAATATGGATGGATGGGATGGGAAATATGATGGGGTTTGGCGGTGATAAAACCCCATGGGTTGCACAAGTAACGATAAAACCCTTGGGCTAGAAATAGTTATCCCAAGAGTCAAGGTAGGGTGGCCAAATATTGGACTAGCCTTGTAGCTGGAGAAAAACGAGGGGGTGAATGTTGATAGTGGTGGTGAATGGAAAGGTGGTGGTATAGGTGACCTAGCAGTAGATGAAGCAACTTGCATATATATTTATAATATTTTTGTTAGTACAAAAATGTAAAATTCAACCAAAACAATATAACAAATTTCGTATTTAAACAAGAGTTAACTCAACACATGATAGCTGTGAAGGGGGTGACTTGTCCATCCCATGTGGGCATGGTTTGTCACTGTATGGTACTGCAACTTCTAGAAACACAACAACATTATATTTGAGGATGCTAGAGAATAATAAAATCATTGTGATGAATTTATCAAAGGTGACACATACCTGTGTATGTGGTACACCAAATGTGCAAGTTGCCTCTACTACTACATCATTGGTGGAAACTAGCATTGATGCATCTACTGGCGTGGAGGGTATCCTATTAGAGTGTAACAACCACAAACATCATATAATAAGATATGGAAAAAAATACAAAAAAAAACTATATATATAACCAATGAAGAACATAGAGATAGTGAAGATACTAACCTTCTCCATGAAACTCTCATGTCTACTAGCCTCCATTGGCCCATAACAAATCTACCTACAACTCAAGCATCTATGAGGGTCACATGAACGATTAATCTGTCCATGTACTCTCTCCCGGCTGCACTCTACTCAGGGGCTTGAAGGTCTAGCCCCTCTCTGAACATCACCTAAAGGTTCCTCGTGTCTAGATAATTCCACAAGGTTACCATGTTGGACTAGGCTTTGAGTCAAATTTAATAAAGATAACTATGTTTGGGTGATGCCTTCTGCGACGAGAGGATGTTGAGTAGGGAGGTTATGCCTTCACCTAGGAGGATGAGGACCTAGCACTAGGTCAAGAGTAATGTTTTCTTTGTCTTGTGCGGACCCACGAACCACCCCCCAGAATTCACCAATGTCAAAGTACTTGGCATGGTGACCCAAAATAAATGCTTCCCATAATTTCCTAAGGAAATATAGAGGCACCTCCCTATTATTGCAAGGAGATTTTTCTAACACAGTAAACTACATATCCATCAAATTATCCTTAAATTGTTGGTGGATGCACCAATAAATACAAATTTGTCTCTTTATGACTGGTGGTTGTCGTCTGGTTCTAGGATCAATGAATAGTGACATCAATTCTTGTTTTGTAATGTTCAAGTCCCTCTCTTGGTTTTTGTCTATGCCAGTCTTGTAATCTTCAAACATCCTAGCCCTGTAATAAGAAATATTGGTTAATTTCCCTTGGGCACTTGCATTAGATGATACAATGATCTCCAAGGAAGTAGCTAATGACAATTGGGTGGAATCTCTAGTACTCCACAAGTCTTGAACAATAGATCCAAGAAATCTCAACCCTTCATCAGTTTTCGTGTTTACATTTATTGGGTATGGGTTGGGGTTTGGTGTTCCTTCTTGTGGTTGTGTCAGTTTTTGGTTTTCTCCAAGTTCCATATTAATTATTGTGTTGCAATTTAATAACATAATTTATATAAATTAGGTTCCTTTTTAAAATTAACTTAGAAAATTACAAAACATATGTAATAAAATAGTTTAGGAAATTAAAAAAACATGAAATTGCATGCGAATAAATACCTAGAATACCTCGAAGACGGTGTCAAGATTGTGTGGAAACCTCATTAGCAAATCCCATGGATTCAATTTTCTCAATGAAGTCTCAAATGTGTGGCACAATAGATCGAATGGGTAAAAAAATGGGTAGCATGCCCTTTTAATCATGCCCAATAGGAACACATGCGTGTTCCTAGAGTGCGTGGACGTTCCTTAGTCAATGTGGCATTAAGAATGCATGCACATTCTTGTTGAGGAGCCGATGTGGCATCTTAGGTGACACTTCGAGTTTTGTCAACCCTGTCACATTAGGAACGCGTGCGCGTTCTTAAGAACATGCATCCGTTCCTACATGTGCATTCTTAAGTACATGCATTCTTAAATACATGCATTCTTAAGAACGCGCATTAGTTCTTACATCTTGCATGTGTGTTCTTAAGAACGTGCACTCTTTCCTGCATGCATGCATTTGTGTTTACCTTGTTGCCACTTTTTTTTCCATCAACTTCATGGGAGCACCTCAAATACAATGCTAAATTATTTTATATTAGAAATAACTAAAAAATGAATCATTAAAAAAAAATCATTTTTTCACTATGTTTATAGAAATACCAAACCATATTCCAACACTTGCAAATAGCCTTCTAATTACAAAAATAAATGAAAGAGTGTCTCAATCTAACTATAATGCAAATATGTATAAGCTATCAATTTTGAGAATGACAATATTCTCAACCCCTTGGGGTTTCTCTACTCATTGAGAGATTTCCAACGATCCAAAGATCACCTCAATTAGACTCTATATGAATAAGTTATTCCTTTAACAAGTTGAACTATGCTTTGAACACCAAACAACCAAGTGAAAGCCATGCCAATTCTCATTATTCATGCATGTGGATTTTCAAGAATACTAAAGAGGTTCTAAAACCTTAACCCCAATCATGAGTCACGACACGAAAAAACCCTAACCCTAACCCCAATCAAGAGTCACGACATGAAAAAACCCTAACCCCAATCAGGAGTCACAACATGAAAAACCCCTAACTCTAACCCTAGATGACTATTAGGAATATAAAAAATTGGGTCACAATAGAAGAAAGGGGTGCCATTCCCACTCTAAAGATTTATTATTCCATAATTGTGTACAGCAAAGGAACAGGGTTTAAAATTAGAATACGGGAACAAGAAGATCCTTTAGTAGCTAGTCATAGGCCATAGTGTTTATTCTAATCCATAACAAGAAGATCTTTCTTTATATATTGTATTTTAATAATACGAGAAGAAAAAAACAAGGCACAATCCTTATTTTCCTGTTGGATTTTCCCATATTAGGTTTCCTTGTATACATTTTATGTTCAATGTGTTAGTGGTGTGCTCTATTTTTATTACTATAGCTTTTCACTTATATTCTCACTTCATTTCAATATTTTGAGTAGTATGCTTCAAACATAACATTTTAATCATAAGAAGCCCCTGCACTATATATTATATCTTTAATGTATTTGGAGTATCATTTAATAATTGTTGTGATAAATTTTCTAGTGGAATAACCATGACAACATATAGATCAGATGTTTTGTTGTTGGTAGATCAACAATTGTTCCCAAAATGTCTAAGCACTTAAAACTAGAAATGCATCCAATCAGAACAAGTGTTTAGGTTCCATGGTATTCCCTTTTCCTTCTAGGCTTCGCCTAAAGACTTTTGGGGAGGCGATAGTTCAAAGAGTAGAAAATAAAATTGACAAATCGTTCACAATTCCCCTGAGCATCTAAGTATAAGGTTTGTACCAAAATTATGTTAGTGACTCATGCTTACTACTCCTCTTATTGGATTCCTGCCAAGTTGGCCTACTGACATTTTGAAAAGGCGCTTATAAAATTTCTTTGGACCAAAATGCCAATGATAAAGTTTTCACATACAAAACCTCTACATAACTCAATGACAGCTGGGATATTTAGGTATTATCAAAATAAGGACTCAAGCACAAAATATTTGTGCCAAGTGGGTGGTAAGGGTCATTAGTGGGAATGAGGCTTGGAAGGTGCTTCTTAGACATCAAATATGTTAAGGATCCACACTTAGTAAGAAATTATGGCATTGTCTCTCTTTTTAAAATCTAATGGTCACCCCTATGTAGGTGAAGTCTCATAACAAATTTGTTCTACAAAGTATTAAGAAGGCCCCAAAGTATATCAAGCCAATTTTGTCTTAGACGGATATCTCCCTTCATGCATGCTTGTCCTTCAATGATTATTGTTTATAATGGCCCATTTTTCTATTGCATGGGAGGGAAACACTAGCTAAATCAACTTATTTTTTATTCCTTTGAAATTGGTTAAGTGAGGCATACAATCAACCAAGGACTTGATCGATAGTAATACAAAGGAATGGATCACATGCATGGAGATTATATGAAAGCTCATCTTGGCATTTGTTTATAAGTTTATCATAGAGAGGGTGTAGAGATTAATTCTAGAGGATTTGTGATTAAGCTAGGCCTATGAGCTCCTTGAACTTGGTGAAAATGTAGTTTTTAAACCTTTATAGTATAGCAATGCACATACGGATTCTTTATAAAACATAAAGAAAACAATATCAATCACACATAGTACTCAAAAATTTACCCTGGAAACCCTTAACCGGGAAAACCAACAAATGTTTAGAGCCACACCTCTAACTCTCATTGTATTAAATTCACCACTACAATAGAATATATATGATCATGTGGCATTTGAAACTATAATCCATTGACTAGGATTAGATTACTTGATCAAAATTACATTAGAACAAGCCGAAAAACACAAAAAAATGACAAAAAAGTGACCCATTTTTTTTCTTAGGGGCTACACCCCCAAACAAGGGGTCAGACATCCCCCATCCTTGCTTCCATGTGAGTGTACGGTACATGGGATAATCATGGAAAGAATATAACACATACCCAATAGAAAAAACTAACAACCATTGACTATAAATGGCTCTATTTTCCTATACTAGAAAAATGACTGAAAAAAATTTGGTCGGTGAAGGCCAAGCAAAGGAATTACATATTCAAGTTGATAATCCTATGGAAGCAATTCATAGAATTGAAAAAAAATATCATTGATGGTTCTTTATTATGGGAGGTATGCCAATGGGTAAGGGGATTTCTTACCTGGGAGTTCAAAACTATCGGTGCCTTTAGTGTGGGTGAGTCAAGACCTTGACACATCTATTTTGGTACTATCCACTAGTCAAACATATATGGGAATGGATGGGTTCCCTTTGTTATGCCTCCTATACCCTAGTCCAGACTAAGTGAGAAGACAAGTTGCATTGGGAAATATAATTTAACATAATTTGGATGCTTGTGTGCATTGGAGTTCTCTTCTTTATTTGGAAAACACATAAAGATGTTATTTTTAATGGTAATGAGCCTTTTCACACATTCTCCTAGTATAACAATGCACTGACACATGTTACTTTATCCCTATAGATCATTGTGAATGCATTTAAGATACACATGTAGGTGGACCATGAGTAATAAATTTTAGAATTATGGAGTGGCGCTCCATGTATGATGATCTGAGAGTCATTTAGACCTTCTCAACCCTAGTCAACTCAACAACACCATAGTGGCCACCACCAAGTACTCAAACATGTTTGAGAAAGGAAAGAACACACTCTTAGTTGGGTCCTTGGCTTGACTAATATTGACAAATAGTTTATGACTCTAGTCCTTGCTAAGTGGGGGATCCAAAGGCCCCAAACTTACTAATAATAGCCAACATCAACTAGAGAATAAGCTTCTCATACTCACTAGTTGGGGTTGTGCCCTAAATTACCACGATGAGCTCCCACCAACTACATGAATTGTTGTTTAATGTTTATGTATTAGGTTGTATGTATTGTGGCACCTGGAACTTTGCTATTGTGTTTTATTTTGTTAATAGTTGTATGTTTTCAAGTAATTTGACTTAAGTGAAAATTCTTCAGTTTTTTATAATTTTTTCTCATGTAGCCTACTTTTTTTAATATTAAAATAATGTTAATATATTTTACTATTAAAAATAAAAAGATTAAAAGGGGTGGCAGGTGCGGGGGGAGTCATCTATGATTTTGATGGACAAAAGGTAACTGGATTTTCCTGGGGTTTGGGGAAAACAACCAACAACATAGCAGAGACCCTAGCAGTGTACATGGGGCTAAAACTACCTCACGAGAGAAGTATTCAAACCCTAACAGTGATAGGGGACTCTGAAACAGTTATAAAGGATCTTTGGGGTCTCTCAACCTCAACAAATCATCCGCCCAATGGCCTCTACTCACGAATAAACACCCTGAAACATCACTTCACTAGCTTGTTCTTCTTTCATATTCTTTGTGCTCAGATTATCGAGGCAGATAGCCTAGCTAAAGCTGTGAAATCCCTGGAATAGAGCCATCTAGTCATCAACCAAGCCTCCTCTTATGGTTGGTTTCCTTAACTACGCCATTTCAAATAGTCACTCACCCAAAACTAAGGACTTCTTCACTTGGTCCTCTCTTTCTACCCTAACCCCACCTCTCTCTAGTCCTCCTCACCTCCCCCCTTTGCATCCCTTCTCCTCCCCCTCCTCCCCCTTCCCACTTTCCTCGTCTCAAGCAAACTCCCCCCTCTCCTTCCCCTCGCTTGAATGGGCCCCCCCTCTCCTTGGCACGCGGCCTCCCTCCTCAATCCACGTGCCTCCTATCCTACTCCCCATGTCCTTTCTCCAACTGCATTCACTCACCCTTATATTTTCGGATCTTCGCATGCCTTCCCTGACGATCAACCACAATCCTATGGCGTCACCTCTGTTTTCTCATCCTGCACGAAGTCACTTCTCCTCATGGGCGATTATGGCTCCCTTTGCCCTCAAAGGAATTTTTCTTAAACACTCATGGTTGTTGCGGCTACTTCTCAGCTTCTTCATTTGGTTCATAAGATCGCTCGTCCTTCACTCAGGTTGGTTTTTCTCCTCTGTTCATTTCGTTTGCGCTCTGCATTTCTTCAGCCTGTGCTCAATCTGTTTCTCGGCGCCTGCTTGTCTTCTCTACTCCTGAATATTTGCACCAAGATGTGGCAAAGGTCAAGAGCACCATGCTCTTGTCCAAATTTCATATTAGAGGAGCTTCGAGAGCAGTTTCAAGCACTCTGAATAGACGTCAGGAGGGCGGAGGAGCGCACAGACGTTCGTCATCGAGAACTTCAGCGTGAGAACCAGGGGATTCGTGAGGATTTGGCAGGCCTTCAGACACAGTTTCAACAACAGGAAATCTGTCATAATCAAGAACTGGCGATAGTCTTAAGGGGAGTTAATAGAAACACAAGACAACTTGGGGTTGTCACCCAGCAATTGGAAAACCCACAGCAACTAGCGAACTCTGCTGGCACTAGTGAGTCTTGGATTCCCTCTTCTTTTCACTCTATAGCCAGTAATGATCATCACTCGGTTCCCTCGGATCTAGGATACGCTAAATGCCAATATGCAGAGGAGAACCCAGCAGAGGCGAATCCCGAAGCTCGACGGGCGGAACATCAGGAAGATCCCGAGCAACCTCTAAACCATTAACCAAGTCTTTTATGAAATGTAGATTTTTGTTGTTTTTGAATGTGTATATCGTCATCTTTACATGGCATAACTGCAGCTCATATGGACTAGCTCATATAGTTTTTTTAGACCTCCATAGACAATTAATCTCTTTCGGAAGCAGCAGGGGTGCTTACACCCTGCCATATGTATCTTTTGAAATTTTGTTGTTCTCTTTTTAATATAAAAACCTCCAACCGTTTCTGTTAAAAAATAATAATAAAAAGATTAACATCAAAATATATTTTTTCCTCAATTTACAATAGTGCTTGAATCCTTTACAATACTATATTAGTTGTGAGTTCATCATACTCGAATTGAATCTAGGTGAAGAATATAACAATCATTCCTCTCAACTACTTAAACTAAACTCAATTAAAAGATTCAAATAAAGTATAGTTATTTTATTTCTTATGACATTCTAGATCACTATTTAAAATTAAATAAAAAAATCACTAAATACCTGATAAAAATTTTAAATGACTATTGATTTAAAGACATTATAGTGATATAAAACATTAAATACTCATTAATTTTGAAACATTATAACATTAATTTAAAAACATTATAACTATGTAGAACATTGAATGATTATTGATTTTAAGATATCAATGTAATCTTTAATTAAATCCATATAAAATAAACACTTTGATATATTATAAACTAAATCATTTAAAGGTCCATATAAAATAAACACTTTGACATTTTGTAGACTAAATAATCTTAAAGCAAGTACCTTGACATGGTGTAAACTAAATAATCTTAAAGCAAGTTGTGTATTGTAATACGTATTCCATAATTGTCAAAATCGTACAATTAAATCATTTTATTATTTTTAAAAGAGAATTACATCAAGTACATTTAAGTCAAGAAATTTAAATAAAAAATTATAATTTAATTTATTAATATTTGAGTTTTAATTTATTAATAATTGAGTTTTTTGGGGAAGTTGAATAATGTGAGAGTTTTTAAAGGTTTTTATATTTTGAGTGAATATTTCACTTTTCATCAAGAACATAAAGTGAAAAAACAATGAAGCATTAACCAAATACATAGGGAGAAATATAAGAATTTTAAAAAATATATAAAGGTGAAATTCTAATTATTTATTTAGAGAATTAGGATTATGTAAAAAGTGGAAGAGTCAATTTTTGGACAATTTAATAAATAAAATAAGAAATTAGAAAAGAAAGAATATATATTTTGAATGGATACTCCACTCTTTATAAAAACATAAAAGTTGAAAAAACATTAAAACATTAATCAAATACATCTAAAAAAAATATTAGAATTTTAAAAAGATATAAAGTTGAAATCATATTTATTTATTTAAAGAATTAGGATTATTTAAAAAGTGGAAGAGTTAAATCGGATAATTTAATAAATAAAATAAGAGATTAGAAAGGAAAGAAGGTTAAAATATAAAATGAAAAATAAAGAGGAACTAGGAGGAAGATAGGGAGAATTCAAGAAAGAAATGCCAACAGATGTTAGAGCGAGAAGGATAATATTTTTGGGACGAGATTGGAAAGCGGCGAGGAAACCAAAAAGGAAAAGATTAAATGAGAAAAAAAGGAGAGGAAAAGAATAAAAAGGTGGGGAGAGATTAAAGGAGAATATAGAAAAGAAAAAATAAATTAAGGTGAGTGATAAAAGATAAGAAAGAGGAAGAAGCAAAGGAGATTTTAGAAGAAATAAGAAAGAAAGAGATTGAAGGAAAATATTAAAAGAGAAAAAAAAAAAGAATAAAAAGATGAAGTGAAATTAAAAATATATATATATAAGAGAAAAAATAAATTAAAATTTAAAATAATTGTAGTGATTTTAGATTTCAAGAGCTTCCCAAATAAAAAAAATAATAAAATGTTGATAAGAGGATTTTGATTTGGTCGACACAAATAAGATACTTTGAATTGTAGGAGTGTAATAAATAATTGAATTGTAGGAGTGTAATAAATAAATATAATTAAGTCAAAAAAAATTAGATATAACATTATAATTTAATTTATTATTTAATTTATTATATAATAAATAAGTGTTAGATGGAGGGCAAATAAGTCAAAGAAGGTCCATGGTTATGAATGCCCCACAATTTACTAAACTTCTTATTTATGATTGTTAGATATAATATTATAATATAATTTATTGTATAATAGATAAAGGGGAAAATGTCCATTTATCGTGCATGCCCCACAATTCATTAAACTTATTATTTATAATCACTTATACCTATTTTTTAGGGAAATATTTTTATGATAATTTTTTATTTGTAATGAAAATAAATATAATTAATAATAAACTATTTAAAAACTTTATAAAATTTATTAGTAACATTATATATATAAAAGATATATTTAAAATAATTAAATTTTTGTATATTTTCATTTTTTTAATTAATTTATATTTTTTTAATAATATATAAAATAATTTGAATGTGTGGTTGCACTCAGAGATACCATATTAAATGGTATCGTGATCCGTGCACACATAAATGGATCAAAGTCCACCTCCATGTTCTTCAATTTTTTTAGTCCAAAGGGGTTGGATCTAATGGTGGAAAGCGAGGAGTTTTTCACCGTTGGGCAAGGTTCAATTCTCGTGAGGGCTTTGCCTGGAGCCATGGGGACACCTTGAGGTAGTGGTCGAACGTGTGGTTGCACCCAGAGATACCATATTAAATGGTATCGTGACTCGTGCACACATAAGTGGATCAAATTCCACCCCCATATCCTTCAAATTTTAGGCCCGCAAGGGTGTAGACCGATTGGCAAGTGTCGTGTAAATGGAAGGAAATATGTAAAAAGAGGTCTCAAGGTCGATTCTCACCTCGATTTACTCGGAGGGCATGCTTGCGGGTTGTGCGTTCCTCCCTAGGGGTTATAAGGCAGCCGACAAGATTTGACCCCGTGTCACGCGAGTACGATACTGTCGTTGTTATCGATTCCCCTTAGTGCATTGGGTCTTAATGGAGACCCAGGCTCGGCTCCTTGACATCAGTACGAAATCGATAATTGCCATTACTCCTACACTAATGGCTACTAGAGCCATAAAATCCTCCGTCCTCCTAGTCTTTTCATCCTATGCGAAGTTTTATATCGGACATTTGGGCGTTATGCAAAATATCATTTTTCTTGTTCTGTTCCACGCCTTCGCTCGCATTGCTGGTGTTTTCATCCACTTGGTGCTCTGCTCAACCATGCCTCACGAGAGAGGAAATCCCCGGCAAGGGCCAACCTATTACAATCGGTTTGGCAGACACAAATGCTCGGGACCAACCTCTCTAGCTCTCATACCAAGCAGCCCAGACCACCCGGGTTCTTCTGGTCATAATTGGTTTGAAAAGGCTCAATCAGAGCCTCGTCCTTCCAGTACAGAGGGTCTCCATGGCAAGTGCCCGGTGGAAGAAGAAATTATGCCCAATTGGGAGAAAATTATGCATTTCCTGTCGTCAATCGCCTTGGAGCACCGACTTGCCACTTGTGCCACCACCCCTTTCTTGGAGCTAGTTGAGACGGGTTGCATTGTGGAAGAAGAAGTCTCACCTCCGGAGGAACACTCGGGACAGAATTTGGCCGCCACCATGGATGAGGACCTTGCCACAGATTATGCCGCTGCAAATGACCTCGTCCCCTCTACCATGGATGAAGACCCTAATGATGAACAAGCTCATGATGATGAAGTTGATAAACAAACTCACCCAGCTCCCAACTCTTGCAGACTTACAGAAGACCACTTGGTCTTGACCTTCGAGATGAGAAAGGACCTAGCAGAGCAGCAGCACCGCCAAAGCATCTTTAGCAAGCGTTTGAATGCCCTGTATGAATGCATGTCAAGCGAGCCTGAGAAGAGTCGATGTCTGACTTGCTGCCAACCTTTCGTCTTCTGACTTCGCCAAGTTGAACGCCCGGGTTTGCCCCATGTTTAGCACTTTCATAGCTTTTTTCTCTGGTTTAATGGCTAAGTTTTTGCAATTTTTGCATAATACATTATGTGGTTCAGGTTCAATAGGTGGTCGGGGCACTCAATCCACCGCCTATTCTGGTTTCCACGCTTGTGGCAGGACAAGTGGCAAGTCCCCATGTCTGTATGTCGACAGTTGTCATTTTTTCTTAAAGTTTTGAAACAATGAACAGTGGTCTTGTCCATGCATTCTGGTTTCCACTACATTAACATAATAGTTAGCATGTTATAATATACAGACAGTTACATATGTTTTTTGCTAAAACAAGATAATACAATATTTTTGTTTAAAAAAAAAATTAACTAACAATATTGTTTTCGATTATATTTTTTTTCGATTATATTTTTAAAAAAGACTAAATCAATCATATTCAAAACACTTACAAGTTACTTAAAAATATATATATCCCAATCTCACTATAATATAAATATGTATAAGTTGTAAATTTTAAAAATGACAATTATTCTTTAAAAACCAAGTCTCATAAAAAAAAAAAAATATCCATGCCGAGCCATATAATATGAGAGTTTTGAAAACCAGTTTCCTTTCACATTCAAGAGGTTTTATAATATGAGAGTTTTAAAAACCGCCATTTTCCTTTCACATTCGAGAGGTTTTAGTGTCTATTCAACTTTTCAAAAAACATAATATATGAATATGATTCATCTATTGACATTCAAGAGGGTTTAGCGCATTGGTCACTTAAATGTTTTGAATCTTTTTAATATTATAACCATAATATAATAAAAATGATTCACCTACTTTTCTTTCTCTTTCTTGTTTCTCTTTCACATTCAAGGGGGTCTTTCACATTCAAGAGGGTTTAGCGTATGGTTACTTAACTATTAGTGATTTTTTTTAATATTATAAATTTAAATAAGTTTATCTATTTTTAACTTTATATTTATAAAATTTTAAATAAAATAAATTAATGTTAAATTAATTATGAAAATAGAGTTAAAATAAATTAATATATTTTGATGATTAAATGTTTTGATTATTTTCAATTATATTTTTGGGTTAATTTTGAGCTAAACTTAATTAAAAATTGTTAGAATTGTAGATTTCAGATTTGTATAATTTAAATGATTAAAGATAATAATAATAATAATAATCTATTTTTAAGGTCACAACCAAGCCACATCAAATTGGTGTATGAAACCCCCTTGTTTGTGGGACAAGGGACCCCCCTCCATCCAACGATTTGACTGATAAAATCTACTGAAGTATACATACCCTACCCATACCCTACTCCCCACCCACTCAGATTGTGTTTTATATATAATGTTATTTTTTTATATTTAAATAAATTAAAAAATAAATCATTAAAAAAATATTTCAATATATTTCTAAAATACTAAATTAATCATTTTAGAACACTTACCATTTTCACATTACATTTCTTAAAAAAAAACTAAATTAATCATATTAGAACACTTAATAATAACTTTAAAATAAAAATTATATATATATATATATATATATATATATATATATATATATAATTCTAACTATAAATTTTGAAAATGCCCATTAATCTTTAAAACCAAGTCTCATAAAATAATACCCAGTCATATAATATGAAAGTTTTAAAAACCACCATTTTCCTTTCACATTCAAGAGGTTTCATTGTCTATTCAACTTTTCAAAAACCACAATCTATGAAAATGATTCATCCATTTTTCAATAGTTCTCGAAATAGTTACTTTGGTAAATCTTTTTAATATCAGTGATAACAAATCAAATAAATATTAAGATCAATTATGAAAATACCTTCAAAATAAATTAATATATCCCATGATCATTCCAAACATTTTAATAATATTGAGATTTTATCCATTACCTAATGAGAGACACTATTCCTTCCTTTATGGCTGTGGTTGTTAGTATAATAATTATTTTAGATATTTCTAATCATTGTATATTGAAATTTATATGGTATTGTTGATGAATGTATTTTATTGAAAATTGTAAATGAATTTATTTTTTAAATAAATATTTATAATATTTTAAAAATAAAATGAAATTTGTAATAGAGAAAGTGTATTAATAAAAGATTTTTAAAAAAATTAAAATTGTTTTTTATTGTTTTTTATTGTTTTTTATTGTTTTATAAGTATATTATTATATTAATAATGTTAAGGTAGGTTCATTTTAATTCTAGATAGTGTTTAGAGGGATTCAATTTCTTGATATGTAAATCTTTCTTTAAGTTTTGCACTTTAAAAGAGGTTTGTAACTTGAGAGATTTGATCCCTATTGGCTCTTGATAGATGCAGGGTTAAATTGAATCTATTTTGGTTTATAGTAATACAAGTACTCAATAATTGTCAAAATGTGAACAAGAGCTATAGAAATTCGACTAGATAGTCTTCGTCTTTTTCCACGTATTAAGAGAAAATAAGGAAATAATAAATCAGTTAGCCAATGAAGCCTCCTATTTAAAAACAATGAGCCCTTCATTCAAGCTTCTCTGAACTTATGGTCCACCTGCCTTAATCTTCATCACTATGTATAAACATATATGACTTTGGATAAAAATAGATTTTTCATAGAACCCTCTATTTAATGAATTATTTATCGGCCCTCATCCTTTCTAATTCCATCACAATGTTAGGTGTCTTTGTCATTCAATTTCCCACTTCACTCTACCTTTAATCAAAATCATTGTCCTTTTGTTGTTTGCACTCCTCCCTTGGCATCACGATTCAATGTGGGAAATCTACTTATCGAGTGGAGTTTTGGCTCTCATTGTTTTCAATCCTTTTAAATTTAAAGGCCCTTCTCATGGCTTGGAATCAGGATTCTTTTCATTGGTTCTCATTTCTTCTGCATTTGTGGTTTGTGGTGAGTGGGGGCGGTTGGTGGCTCTCTTTCCCTCTCTGCATTGTGGGTCTTGGGTTTCAAAGTCTCTCACTTCTCAGTTTGTTCCTTTGTGAATCGAGTTCCAACGAGTCGTCGAGCATTGGAGATTTATGATATATTGTTCAGTGTCGTTTCGACCCCTGATATCTCTCACAATCCTCTTTCAATTCCCCTCGGAATTTATTGTACTCGTCCTTCTGCTTCCACAACATGAATTTGGTCTTCTAGAGTTTATGATTTCCCATTTAATGTCATGTATTCCCTTGCCACATCACCATGTGGCACAAGAGTCCCTTTGGAAACTCCACTGCCAGAAAATTCAGGCTTCCAAACCTCAGAAATAAATTGCAACACCTAGAAAAACAATTTTCCCATCTGAAAGAAACTCAAGCCAAATTCAATGACGCCAAGGAGCAAGAAATCTGGCTCATTCTTCAAAATCTAGTTGCATGGAGTGAGGAATTAGCTCTGCCATGCTAGGAAAACCAAATGCTCAAGAATTGTATTGTTGGTCAACCACTCCATACATCAAAGGGATCGAATGCCACAATGCAATCAACTTCAAGCAAGCAAGCACCAATGAATCAAGCATAGGAGATCATTGCACAGGGTCTGGTAAGTCTTGAATTAAAATCGTAAATCTCATCCTTTTTATACCTTTAGGATGTATTGTAAAACTCATTTTCTGCAAGGGAAAAACTAAAAAGACTATTGGGTTGATCCCTCTTTTTTTTTCCACAGAAAACTGCACTTATATTAATATATAAAGTTTACAATCAAGAGCCTAATTCATAGTGATATAATTGATCCTCTCCACCTCACACAGAGGTATGTATAGTACAGACCAAAAAACTAGAAAGTAGTAGAGAAGTTGTGAATCAACAATAAACCTCCCATCATCTCCAAGCAAGAAAAAACCAGACTACATGTAGTAGACTCAAAACTCAAAACTAGACACCAGTAATCAAAAAGTAGTTGAAAGTCAACAATACATATAGATTTACCAGAGCTTGAGTGACAAGGTGGGACCTAAGTGCCCATCAACCACTTGGATGTAAAATATTCTACCCTCATGTAAGTTCAAAGCACTTTTAGAAAGAGTATACGCCTGATGATTGAAATCCCTGAAGACATGAGTGAAATAGAGTGTCCTGGAGCCTTTCGCCAAATCTCTAACCCTCTCTTTCCAACAATGTAAATTGAGGATCTGTAGTTTCCCTCTCTGATTCAACCAAACGATGATGATTCTCGAGTCTCCAGAATCTTGAAGGTCCTGAATATGTAATCGGGTTGCTATTGTAAGAAGGGCCCAAACTCCCAAAATCTTGGCTCTATTGTTTGTATTTGATCCATAGTTTAGAGTCCATATGATTTATGTATTCTCATCAATCCTAATAACACCTCCAACACCACTTTTCATCCCTCAATCCTGAGCAACTCCATCAAACCACCCTGTTGTTGTTCCCCCATCGAGCGCTGGAGAATGGTGAGATAGTCGGGTCGGATGGCCTATTTTCCGAGGAATGCCTATACTGCCAAAAATCATGTGAAAAAACATATTTAAAGAGGGTTGACCAGATCAAATATTACCATGTTTCGCTCCAGCCAAACATTCCAGCAAAAAATGGTTGGTAAAAGAGGAAAGGAAGTACAGAAGTTTGACCAATCTAGAAACCAAGCCTGAAGAGTAGCTCCCCTCCGTCTAAAGTTTAAATTAAGTGCTACATTCGAATGTATCTAAGCTTGCTTAGTGAAGCTACAATGATTCATGATGTGTAATGTTGTCTCTACCTCCTGAGAGAAAAGGCCGCAAATGCTTGGCCCGGACCAACCCCCTTGTTGTAGGTTGTCCCAGGTTAGGACCCTATCTTCCATCAAGAGCCACGTAAAGAGTTTCAACTTTGTCCCAATGATCCAAAAAGGATCCAAAGAAGACTAAGGATAAATCAGAATTCATAGAAGCAACTCAGGAAGCTCAAAATGGCCTCAGCAAACAGAAAAAGGGAAAAAAATCAAATTTCTCAAAACTCAGTGAAATTGGCATCATCACGAAGAGGACGTCGCAAGTTTCCAACAGCGTAAACAGCTCATCAAATGGAGTTACGTATCAAAAGATATTCACGGTCAAAGTTTTGGTCAACCTAGCCCAGTCAGCACGGTTGAGACAACATCCGTACTGTTAAGTTAGCACCAGTACGGATGATGTCATCGTCTGTACAATATACATGGCACACGCAGAGGGTGACATATGTCATGATGATGTCATCATGGTGATGTGGAAGCACCAGAGGCTACCACTTGTCACTCATTTTTGTACTTTTTGGGAAATTTCATGGACCAATGAAAAGGTTCCACGTGGTAGTCCATACAGCCACCTATCAGGTGGCGTGGAAAGCTGACAAAGTAGGATGATGTGGCAGTGACCATGCAAGGAGTGGTGATGTGGGCCAATGAAAGGCCACCACATGGACCAATCATGGGTTACCACGTGGCAGCATCCAAATGCATAAGGACACTCAACATCCAGATTTCCAAAAATTTGCGAGGTTGGCTGGCACCAACCCCCAATTTGGTAAGCTTGATAGGATCCTGCCAAATCTAGCCATGATATAAACCATACCACCAGAATTAACCACATCTACCAAAGGCTCTGCCATTTTAACTGAATCCACCAAAGTTTTTGCCAAAGCCAAACCATATATATATATATATATATATATATACAACGCTGTAACCATATGCCAAAAACAGGAGGCACGTGGCTTCGACCTCTAGATTTACCCTATCACCTCTACCTTTTCCAAATCTGCCAACCATTTGAGCTAGGGTGTGACTTGGTAAAGTTTGGCCCCTTATTTACTTAAATGTTTCATTTTCACCAGGTGCGAGGGTCAGACCAGGGCATGGTCGTACGGACATGGCACATTTTTCGAGACAACGTCTCATGAATTAATTGCAGGTGCAAGATCGAAAACTGAGGTGAATTTCCTCAGGGACCTAGAAGTGCTAGACTCAAATTGAGGCATGGAGACAATCATTTTTTGGTAATTCAAGGCCACAAATTCAGTGGTGTTGTTTGTTTTCTAATATGAGCAAAGCTTCTGCAACTTAACTCCAGAATGAGGTATACTTATGTATTTTTCTAAATTCTTTTGTTGAGTTAACAAAAAGGCCTACCCATTTGAGAGCAGGACCCGGAAACATAGTCCACCAGGGACAAACTCTGTTATCAACTTTTTTTTGTTCAGATTTGATGCTTATGTCTCTTCATTATTGAGCTTTTCCTTCTTTCTGGTGCACTTTAATTTATGCTCATTTAATACAAATATTTATAAGTCACATCGATGAAAAGATCTCGGATCATGTTGGTATCAGAGCAGTCATCTTTGACTTGAATTGTTGAGTTTGAATGCTTACTAGGGCCAATAATAAGCAAGGTGAAGGAACTCTTAATACTTTCAATCCTGAAGTTGGTCGTGCATCCTAAAGGAAGAAAATGGTTGAATAGGACAAGCATGATGAACAGGAGGAAAACTTCCATATGGTATTTTATCGCATGTCAGAAATGATCGAGCGAATGTATGGAGACTATGAGAAGAGGATGAAGAAGAAAGGGAAGAAAAAGAAAGCACAAGCAGATGATAATGCTTCATTGAATCAAGGGGCTGGAGGAGATCCTCCTGAGCCTCCATCTTCACCATCAAGTTCTATCTCTTCTTCCTTTGAGCATTCTCATCATTCTCATAATTCTAGCCATAAAATTTCTTTTAAGAAACCATTATTAAATCTTGATATAAAATTTGCTTTACCTATGTTTAATGGAGATGTTAATCCTGAAAAGATAGATAATTGGATCCGACAGGTTGAAGTTTATTGTCATGTTCAACAGATTGATGAAGAGGAAGTTAAGGTGAAACTGGCTTCTCTTCAGTTGGAAGGCACTTCTCTCGTATGGTGGGAGAGTAAACTTCAAGACAAAAGTAAGTGTGGTAATCGTCTTTCCTCATGGTCGGAATTTAAATCAGCGATAAGGAATCAATTTTATCCATTGGTTTATTTACATAAAGCAATGATGGAATGGCAAACTTTGAGACAAAGTAAAGGTCAAACTGTACAAAGTTTCACAGAAGAATTTAGGAAGAAAGCTCTTGCATTAAACATTCCTTTCAATTCTTATGAAAATTTGATGAAGTATATCGGAGCACTTCATAGATATATTCGTCATACTTTGCTATTTTTTAACCACGCCAATATTGACAAAGTTCGTGTGCAAGCCACTCATCTTGAGAATAGGGGAAAGCATGTTCAAGAAGATCCCACGAAGAAACCTTCCAATCTCCCACATAACCAGTTTAATAAGTTTAAAAGGAAGAACAAAAAGACCGCCACTATAAAGAGAGAAGAAGGAAAGACATTTTGCATTCATTGCAAGAAGAATGGTCGCAATGATGAACATTTTTGGAAACTACATCCAGAAAAGAGACCGAAACAATTCGGTGGAAAGGGGAATACAAACATCGTTGCTACAGTGCAACAAAATCTTGGTTCTGATTCAGGAGATGAAGGAAAGATCACAACGGTTGGAGTACAAGGTAAAGATTCCCTTCATGCTAGTTCAAATTCCAATAATGAATCTCATGATGATGAAATAAAGAAGAATAAATTATTTCACATAAGATTTGTATCTAAACACACTAAGGTAGATACATTATTTGATCCAGGTTCCCAAGTAAACTTGATATCTGAAACACTTGTCAAAAAGATGGGTCTCGAAACTAAACCACATCCAAATCCTTATCCTCTTGGTTGGGTATGTGACAAAGAAAAACTTAATGTCACCAAACTGTTACAGGTGAATCCTCTTGTGGACAAGCGGATTCCCTCTTGGTATCTAGACCCCCAAAAACCAAGACAGAAAGGGTGCTATCATTGGTCATTGACATCCTTTTAGATCTAATTAAGCTAATATACAAAGAGGATGAAGAAAAATGTGTACTTTGTTAACGACGTTTGTCCTCGCAAAGTCCAAGTTGAGCTTCGATCCTAAGCTCCTCGATAAGTCCTGTAGAACAAACAAAGATACAAAAAGCTTCCTATTATACTAAGATTAGCCCAAATATAGATCTATCTACTAGAGATAAGTTTATGTGGAACAAACACAAACTTGAAAGAAACAGGCCAAGCATGTATGTATATTCATGAGAGAAAATGAAGAGTACTTACAATCCTCTGATGAAGGTGCAACAGCTTCTTCCAGCTCTCCTTGTCCAGCCCCTTTTCTCAAGTAATTTACATTGATTATGCTTCAATGGCATCTCACTTATGGGATCATAAGTTTGGTGTAATTCTCAATCTCCATCTATGTACTGTATGTTTCCTATGATATCATAGGTTTCATATCTCCAATCTTTTCATCTATCATGTACTGTATGTTTCCTATGAGATCATAGGTTTCATACCTCCAATCTTTTCATGTCCATCTACCCTTTCACCATGAGAAGGCCTTTGTATATAATCTTGGAGAGGCCCAACCACTTGAGAAATCGTTGGGATAAGTTGAGGATTCCTCTCCTTCAGTTGTGTATATTCCCTAAGATCATGCCTTGAACTCATATTCGAATCCAACCAACCTCAGAGATTGAGGGGATTCTTCCCTGATTTATCTCAAAAAACCAAAACTTGCTCAGGAAGGGTAGCGCTCCCCCAAAAGGGTGCACAAAGCATTTCAACACTCCCCCAAAGAAGGCTAGGGAGCGTCGGTGCTCCCTGACAGTGGTAGGGTAGTGTTGTCTTCCAAAAATCATTTTTAAGTAGTTTTTTCAGTGGCAAAAAGCTTGTACTCCTTGTCAAGTGATTTCTCCTCTTCAAAACCAGTTTTTGAGGTGTCTTAAGTGTCCTTATGATGTCGTTAGAGGCATGACATAGGCAAGATGGAAATATGATGTTTGTGACACTTGCGACACTTTTGGTCGAGATGCGACACTTGCGGACAAGATGCAACACTTACAACACTTGTAATGACTACACTTGTGACACTATTGAAGTGAGTAATTTTGATGTGTAACAGATTGCCCCCCAAAGTGTGAAGTCAGAAGACGATGATGATTGAAGTACTTTGTATAATTTTTCGAGCAAGGGTATGGACGTAGAGAGGATGGAAAAATCTACACACAACAATCAAACAAATATTATGACGTGTTTCAAACCCAAGGAAGGCATACCTATGCTTGAGTGATAAAGACTTTTTCAGGTATGGCCGCCATAGAATAAAATGCGGATCCATAATTATATTGACAAAAAGGTATAGCCACTAAACATACAACATGGATATATACTTCCATGACATGAATTGATTGTAGCCATGAAAAATACACTGTGGATCTACGAGATGACAAGACATAGCCACAAACCAATACAAAGTGGATCTATGTGAAAGTATATGTGCCAATACTCAAGAGAAACTCCGTCACAACCTGGGTAAAGTATATATCAGAGTGAATGACGCAACCCAGCGTCTTCTTACCAATCCCGATGTAGTACGAATCTAACCATGTGAATAGATGTTCTGATGTCGAACATGGCAGAAACCAATTGATTATCGGTCAATGATGTAAACCATTAACAAGTGCGAGGGAAATCACCATTGATGTCAATGATTCCCAAGGTACCCTAGTACATTCCATCGAATATGAATAGATGAGCTGAAGTTTATCATCCGTGGAATCATCCGATCAGATTTCAATGATGTAAACCTACTGTTGGACATGATGAGGCCTTCCATTGAGGCATGCAGGTCCCAAAGTACTAACTAGTTTCTAAGTCTAGCTCCTGAATAATGTGTTGAAGTCGAAAGGAATAGACTTATCGAAGGAGGGTCTTGATGTATCCCCCATCAACAACACGAAACAGACACAGAGATGTAATTGGTAGATCAAATGAACATGGACTGACACGGGTATCGAAACAGGAATATTTGTGATGGATGACTCTCGAGGCAGATACTTCCCTTGAACATTGAGGAACAACAGCAGAAATGTGACATGGACCAAAACTTGATGATGCAGTGGCTGTTGTGACTTTTTTCAGGTGACCCAAAGGATTGTTTCAGTGCAGAGGTACAGTGGATTGAAATGCATGCAAAGATAAAATGTCATGTTCAAGGGCGACTGTAAGGTCACTATTAAAGTTCTCAAAAATTGCTTAGCTTGCTTCTTTCAATTTTTACCCCATCCAGATAGACGAGTACCTCTTTTTAAGTTAACGAGCTTGAGGAGGGTAACACATGCTCGGTATAACTCACCTTCGGTAATTTCCTCTTCCTTTGTTTGACCAAATCGAAGAAGTAAGGGTTTTATCTCGTATGGGCCCTTCAATGTATGATCGTTTAACGAGTTCAGAGAAGGTAAACTCGATGATTTTTCATGTTTAGAGAGTCTGAAAAGAACCTAAAGATAACTCCATTGTTGTCCTTTTCGTAATGTTAGTCTCACGAGGCCGAAAAAAAGATAAATTATCACTCGAAAGATGCCCTTTCAAACCTTTTAACGAGTGGGAAAGGAAGCAAGATCACTCTTCAATATTTTCATGTTTAGAGAGCCTAAAAAGAGCTTAAAGACGACTCCAAGGGGTTCATTTTTTGTATATCCTTTACGAGTCCGAAAAAGTGATAAAAGTCTACTCAGTTACATTCTCATGTATTTACGAGCGCGAGAAAGAACAAAGACTAAGATCGATACTCTTCCCCCATATTGAAAGCTAGTGGCTTAGCTCTAGAATGATCATCAAAGGCTAAAGACATGCCCCTCAAGCTTCAATTCATTCACCGACTTTGAGGTTGTCACCAATTTTTGTACTAGATGGAGAAAAGGGATACAGGTGGATGAAATGAAGGTTCAAATATGAGACCTAACGAAATAATCAACTTGACATCTACGAAATCTGGCGAAAGACTCGACCTGATGGGAGAGGTGATTGTTTCAGTTTTTAATGAGCTTGACACAAGAAAATAACTATGCTCAGGACTCCGGGTTCAATCCCCAGTTTTTTGTTTAATTTTTTAATGAGATTTCTACAGAGAGGAAAACTATGCTCATGAATTTTGTTTCATTTTTTAACGAGCTTTCCATAGAGAGGAAAAACTATGCTCATAACCTTTGCTTCATTTTTTAATGAGCTTGCCACAAAGAGGAAAAAACTATGCTCGTGGCTCCTGTTTCATTTTTTAACGAGATTTCCACAGAGAAGAGAAACTATGCTCGTAATGTATGTTTGATCATGGCTTCCAAGAGGATGACACTCTGGAAGGATACCATGTCAAGGGATAAAACTCAGGCATGGCTTCCAAGAGATCTTCATTGGATGAAAGAAGAAAACTCTAGAAGGAACACATGTCGAGGATCTCATCAGGGGTAAGGAGATCTGGCTCCAAGAGCCCTACCGAAGAGATCACCATGTCAACTACCAGATCCAAGTCATCATAAGTTGAAGTCATGGGAGACAATGCCACATAATTGACCTGTGGTAGGGGTGATATTGACTGCATATAAGAACCGATTAGGGAGGTTATTGGGTTGATGGTCAAGTTAGGGCCAACAAACAAAAGTTGATCAATAGTCACCATTCTTCCATCATGCGAGAAAGATATCACATGAAAAAGAGTGGATACAATAGCTTTCATGGCATAGACATAATCTCGCCCAAGGAGTAAATCGAAATCCAAGGGGTCCTGGACTACCATAACATCAATAAAGACTGTTTTCCCTCCCAAAGTTACCAAAAACTGAGGAAGGATCCCTAAAGGGTGACTGGTTCTTTTGTTGAAAGAGAACAGAGTCTGGGTGACCAACACAAGCTTAGGATAACCCAAATCTTGCCAAGCAATAGAGGAAAAAATACTAACGGATGAACCTTCATCTATTAGCATATGAGGAACATCTCGACCACAAACTTTTACTGTAATATTGAAAGGCATGTGAGAGGGAAGACGAGGTCCAGTTAGTACACCCCAATAAAAAAGGGTGGTCTCATTACTTGGAGGGGTTTTCACAAGAGAAGGAGAAATGCCCCCCGGCACGGTAGATCCTGTATCAATGAGATAAACATGGGCAGAATCAGGTTTACTCTCTAACGGGAGATTAGGATCGATCGATGATGAGATCAGATCAACCACCTTGGCACTCTTTAGAGGAAGAGTGGGATTGAACGATGATCTAACTGGAGCAACCACTTTGGCACTCTTCAGATGAAGGGTGGGATTGACTGATGAAGGGACTGGATCAGACACTTTAGCACTCATCAGAGGAGGAGTGGGATTGACCGATGAAGTAACCGGAGCAACCACTTTGACACTTCTCAAATGAAGAGTGGGATCGACCGATGGTGGAGTCGGTTCAACCACTTTGACACTCTTTGGATGAAGGGTGGGACTGACCAATGATGGGATTGGATCAGACACTTGGGTTTCACTTTCCAGATGAAAAGTGGGGTTGATCGATGACGGAACTGGATCAGCTACTTTGGTGAGTGGTTTAACCGAGGATGAAACTAGATTGACCACCTGATCAAACGGATTGACTAGGGATGGAATCAGATTGACCAGTCCATCAACTAACGATGGTTTGGGAGAAATCTTATGATAACCTTTTGGAACTTGAAGTTTTTCCAAAAGAGAAGAATCCTCGTCCATGCGAGGACAAAGGTGAGAATAATGATCACCTTTTCATAACATACAAGGGAATTTGACAGTTGTCTTCTTCTTACCAACCTTAATGTCACTAGTTGACGGGGTATCACCAGCATGACCAACAGGGGTCGATGATGTGGAGGAGCATACTTCTAATACCTTGGGAATACCAGGGCAATCCCTCAGAAAGTGGTCACCCTTACAAAGACTGCAAGGGAATTTGGGTTTCAGATTCTTCGTTTTAACCTTATCTACCTTATCAACACTCCCAATACTATTAACAGTAGATAGTTTCTTAGATCCAACATATGATGTAGTTGGAGGCTTGGTCCCTTTCTAGTTCTTCTTCTTGTCTTTTCGTTTATTCTTCTTATTATTAACCCGGTTACTCGCTTGAGAGATTTCACTAAGCAAAGAAGGAGAAATAGAAGGATACATGACAGGTGAAGAAGGAGAAAGGTCGACATGAGGTTGATGTGTGGGTGGTGTGCTTACATCTGAAGAACCTACATTCGAGATCACCAGAGTGGAAAACAACCATACTGGTAACCCAATTGTGGGACCTGGAAGGCTCAAAGTAGAAATGTAAGGAGGACCAATGTTTACGTAAGAAGGAAAAACAAAGGGTTCCCCTGGAAAAGGGGTTCCTTCATTGGTCATTCCA
Source organism: Picea engelmannii (assembly GCA_009831015.1). Classification (NCBI taxonomy): domain Eukaryota; kingdom Viridiplantae; phylum Streptophyta; class Pinopsida; order Pinales; family Pinaceae; genus Picea; species Picea engelmannii. The sequence continues at coordinate 268,532 of ML781545.1, forward strand.
GGAACTGACGCCATAAAAATAAAAATACAACCTATATTCTGCTAGGGAGAACAAACAATACACGCTAAAAATCTAATAAGAAAGCAAGCAAACAAAACCTTCTCACAATGAGTACACTAGTTGGTGATGAAATCCAACGTCGTGGGAGCAAAGTAAGAAGGGGTTGAGATAGAGCGGGTGGAAAATTTACGTTGACGACCTGCTTAACGGACTTACACCCTAGTGCAAGCTCCCACACATAATTGTGGGTATACCCTCCAAGGAGCCTGAGTGAGTTTGTTCAATGTCGATTCTAGGTACCGTGAAGACTTGCCCCTCCATAGTCACCTCGTGTAAAGACCCTAAAGAGATAGGCCACTAAGGTTACCAACTACAATAATGATGCCTAGGGAAACAGTCGACAGTCTGATCCACGCGCAAGGGTGCGGTATCTAGCCCGAAATCAACTTGAAAGGCTTCCACTTATCATTGTGGGTATACCTTCAAGCGACCCCCATAATACCTGCAATATCTACACCAAGACCGACAGAGCAGGTTGAGTAACTATGTCGGTCTAAATGCGACCTCGTGATTGACCCTTGTGTGAGAAGGGATTCCAAGGACAAACTGTAGCAATTGGATTTCACTGGTCCCTAACACAAGATCCTATGTTTGTTTGCAGCTTTGGAAAGTTATCTTTTTCACCTATTCCAAAGCCCTACAACTAATCTAATGTAGGTTTGCTACCAGAAAATGTAAAAATGTCTAATCAATTTTTAGTTTAGCACTTGATTTTTAAGGATGTTGTTACTCAAAAGGAAGATGGCATGGACAATATGGTGTTTTGACCAACTTGAAAGTTATGCAAAGAGATGAATATGAAATATTTTCATTTTGATGAAAGCTATGCTACTAAAAGGAGAGAATATTCATCATTTCAGATGCACAATGTCCCAAAATGTCAAAAAACATGCAATTCCTCTACTTTAAATGCAATCATTCAAGGAAGACAATAAAACATGAAGAATAATCGAAGAAAATAAAGGGAGAATAGAGAAAACACTCAAAAATTAATTGCTTGGGAAGATGGCCTCAAAGATCAAATGGAATGGTGCATGGACCTTTGAATTTCCTCACAAAAGTTTCCACTCAGTCAGATAAATGAGAAGAAAACAGTAAGTTGACTCTAAATCGACAAAGACAAAGAGTGACTTCAAGGAAAGGAAAGAAAATGTCAAAATTCCAAACAAAAAGTGATCAATTCTTAGAAAGCAGAGTGTTGAAGGCCAAGATAAAGATAAACTGAGATGATAAGACCCTGAGCAAGTGCCAAAAGAAAAAATTGAACCTTAGAGAAAGAAACCCTAAAGGATTTTGCACAGAAAATGGGCAGCGCTCTGGTGTAAGGGGCACCAAAGTGTTCCAACGCTCTGTGTGAAACCAGTAGGGAGTTCCAGCACTCTGGTAAGAAGGGTAAGGGGACGTCGGCCTTTAAAAATTCAGAAAAAATGCTCAGAAAGTCAAAGAATCAAGCAAACTCAATCAATCAATTTGAAGGTGATGAAATCAAGAGCCAATCAATCAGATCTAAGAATCAAAGACAGTATGGAGAAGGTCAAGAAGTGGGCAAATGGCCAAAACAAGATCTAGGAAAAGAAACAAAAATCAGAGCTCCTCCCCAGTGGAGTCGCCAATTCCTGTTACAGGTGAATCCTCCTACGGACAAGTGGATTCCCTCTTGGTATCTAGACCCCTAAAACCAAGATAGAAAGGGTGCTATCATTGGTCACTGACATCATTTTAGATCTAATTAAGCTAATGAATTAAGAGGAAGAAGAAAAGTGTACCTTTTTAAATGGCGTTTGCCCTTGCAAAGTCCAAGTTGAGCTTCAATCCTAAGCTCCTCGATAAGTCTTGTACAACAAACAAAGATACAACGAGCTTCCTATTATATTGAGATTAGAACAAATACAGATATATCTACTAGAGACAAGTTTATGTGGAACAAACACAAACTTGAAAGAAACAGGCCAAGCATGTATGTATATCAATGAGAACAAATGAAGAGTACTTACAATTCTCTGATGAAGGTGCAACAGCTTCTTCCAGCTCTCCTTGTCCAACCCCTTTGCTCAAGTAATCTCCATTGATTATGCTTCAATGGCATCTCACTTATGGGATCATAAGTTTGGTGTAATTCTCAAGCTCCATCTATGTACTGCATGTTCCCAATGAGATCATAGGTTTCATATCTCCAATCTTTTCATCTATCATGTATTGTATGTTGCCTATGAGATCATAGGTTTCATACCTCCAATCTTTTCATGTCCGTCTACCCTTTCACCATGAGAAGGCCTCCTTATATAAGCTTGGAGAGGCCCAACCACTTGAGAGATATTTGGGATAAGTTGAGGATTCCTCTCCTTTAGTTGTGGATCTTCCCTAAGATCATGCTTTGAACTCATATTCGAATCCAACCAACCTCAAAGATTGAGGGGATTCTTCCCTGATTTATCTCAACAAAACAAAATTCACTCAGGAAGGGTAGCTCGCCCCCAAAAGGTTGCACAGAACATTTCAACACTTCCCCAAAGAAGGCTAGGGAGCGTCGGCACTCCTTGACAGTGGGTAGGGGAGCGCTACCTTCCAAAAATCATTTTTAAGTAGTTTTTTCAGTGGCAAAAGGCTTGTACTCCTTGTCAAGTGATGACATAGGCAAGATGGCAGTATGATGTTTGCGACACTTTTGGTCAAGATGCGACACTTGTGGAAAAGATGCGACACTTACAACACTTGTAATGACGACACTTGCGACATTATTGAAGTGAGTAATTTTGATGTGTAACAAAAACAATGTAGGGTTAGATTTTCTTGCTTCAAAGTTGATTGATGAAGTGGATTTGGATGTTGTATCACTTGATATATGTGGCATAGTTTTGGGAAGTCCTTATCTTTATGATAGAAAAGCATTCTTCTTTCATCATGAGAATAAATATCACCTTACTAAAGGGGGAGTGGAATACATTGTTAGAGCCCACATCATGAGGGTAAACATGACACTTGTTAGTGCAGGACAAATGAAGAGACTCATAAACACTAATAAGAGATATGTACTCATGGTCATAATGGAAAAGGATGTTGGGACATCCAACGCTTTTCAATGATGCAATCCTTCTCATAAGAAAGAATTAATTGATATTGTTTCTAAGTATGATGATATTTTTCAGGAACCAGATGGATTACCTCCTAAGAGGGAAATCCAACATGAAATACATCTTCAACATGATTCTCCTCTTCCTAATGTGGGCATGTAGAGGATGTCAGTTGTAGAGATGACAGAGATCAAGAAACAAGTACAAGGCTTATTGGATCAAGGCGTCATCAAGCCCAGCTCATCTCCTTGTGGTTCTTCGATCATGATGGTGCCAAAAAGGATGGCACATGAAGAATGTGTGTCGATTACCAAGCCTTAAATAAAATCATGGTGAAAAATCAATATCTTCTTCCTCATATAGATGATTTACTTGATCAATTAAAGAATGTTGTTTATTTCACTAAGTTGGATTTGTGCAATGGATACCATCATATCAGGGTTGCAAAACAAGATGCATGGAAAACTGTCTTTAAAACCAAACATGGATTGTTTGAGTGGTTATTTATGTCTTTTGGGCTTTGTAATTCTCAAGCAACCTTCATGCGTGTGATGAATAATGTATTCAGGCCATTTCTAGATGATTTTGTGATTGTATATTTAGACGACATTCTTATATTTAGTGGGACTTGGGATGAACATGTAAGGTATGTAAACCAAGTATTGGATACTTTACAAAGGGAAAAGTTGTATGTAAAATTATCCAAATGTGAATCTTGTAAGACTTCACTTGTATACTTAGGTCATATTGTAGGAGGAGGACAGTTGAAGATTGATCCTTCCAAGATTGATGTAATTGTAAATTGGAATGATCCCAAAAGTGTAGTTGAAATACATAGCTTCTTAGGTGCAATCCAGTATTGGAGGAGATTCATTTCAAAATTCTCCTTTATGTAAATGTGTTGAACCTGCACATAATAGATCTAGCTAGAAAATACCACACACATTTGCAGAGAGAAATTGAGAAAGAAGAAGCAAGAGAGAAAGAATGGAAGAATTCTCATTAACCGTATTCCACACTCAAAGAGTGAATAATTTACAATAGATATAGGATACATGAGTAACTAATACACCATAGTGGTGGTATAGAGTGATCTGAACACACACCAGTAGTTACGGGAGTAAACTGCCACCTAGTTTAGTCTCTCAGGAAGTTACGATAGTGAACTACCACCTAGTTTAGTCTCTCAGGAAGTTACGAAAGTGAACTTCCACCTAGTCCGAGTTAACTAGTCTATTAGTCTTTAGTTAACTGACTGAAATAGAGTGAAGTGAGGAGGAGATCAGGGAATCATGGGTAATGTGTCAGTATGGTGATGATACTAAGGCTTATTGGCATTAGCTGGTGATGATCCCAATGTTGCAATGTAACAAAACCAATGTAGCATCTGGACTCCACTCAACTAGTCAAACTGAAGTGAAAACTGAAAAGAATATTCTTCCTAAAATATAGGAGACTGGATAATGAATAATAAAAAAGGAAAAATAAATCTTAGGTGTGTGTGAAGTAACTCCAACACCCCCCCTAAACATCACTATGGTAAAAATAAAGAATGGGTCCCGACAACCAATGCCATGTTAGGTACCCATTGTACAATGCATATAAGAATGAGACACTGAAAAAAATGAGGAAAGAGGGAAAACCTCATGGGAACCGCCCCCCCCCCCCCTCAAATTCCAATGCATAAAAAAATATATGAGAAGGAACAAAAAGCAGTTGCTAAGAAACGATGTCCTTCACTCCAAGATGACCTCGCAATTGTGAGAGTTTGTGCTTCTTGAAGATTTTGTTGAAGATGTATATGTTTGCACATATATGATGAAGTAGATGCGCCATTGATATTTCCACACATATCCACTTTCTCTTCTTGTAATGAAGAAGATCCAAATAAATTTTGGATGAAACTTTGAAAACCGTGTGGCCGTTTCCGGAAAAACGTTGAAATTTCATTGATTTTAAAATAATCATAACTTCACTTACTGGACTCTGTTTCAAACGATTGTTTTTTTGAAATTGGATATTTTCCTGAGAGGAATTCAAATATCCAATTTTTGCTGAATTTTTTTCTTATAAAATATCATAATTGATTCTGATATGCGCGGCTCCCTTTTTGTCTCATGAGATGCATGCATTATGCATGGAAAATTGTATGCATGTGACCCCTCAAATGGATGCCATATATCTTCCACATGAAATTCAGAAAACAAATCTGAAATGGAGTAGACATCATCTTCAATTAATGGAATACAAATTTGTGCAAATACTTTTGTACAAGACTCTTCATAATAAGAGGCTTGATCTTCTGACAGCTTCTCTTTTGGCTCTATCTATTCAACCTCCTGCATGAAATATTCACAATATTCTTTATTCCCGAATAGAACCTCCAATATGGTCCATAATTCATTTGGAGTTGATTCTTGTGAGTCATCATATACTTGATGGAGAATTCCAGGGGAAAGGATACATTCTATGGCCATATCTTGTCTATTGAGAAAATCGTTTTTCTCATCGACGGAATCAGGATCTACTTCCATTGCCATAGTTATTTGGTACAAGCCTCTACATCTGAGTAGAAGCATAATTTTTTGCTTCCACTCCAAATAGTTATGAGGCGTGAGAAGTATTTTCGACGAATAATCCATCTTTTCTGCATTCTTCAATCTTCAGTACCTACAAAAAATAAGTGGTGTAGCTTTTTATTAGCATTCTGTTGGCTCTGATACCATGTAAATGTGTTGAACCTGCACAGAATAGATATAGCTAGAAAATACCACACACATTTGGAGAGAGAAATTGAGAAAGAAGAATCAAGAGAGAAAGAATGGAATAATTCTCATTAATCATATTCCACACTCAAAGAGTGAATAATTTACAATAGATATAGGATACATGAGTACCTAATGCACCATAGTGGTGGTCTAGAGTGATATGGACACACATGAGCAATTACGGGATTAAAATTCCACCTAGTTTAGTCTCTCAGGAAGTTACAGAACTGTCACCTAGTCTAAGTTAACTAGTCTAGACTCCACTCAACTAGTCAAACTGAAGTGAAAACTGAAGAGAATATTCTCCCTAGAGGAGTATTCGTCCTAAAATATAGGAGTCTGGATAATGACTAATAATGACTAATAAACAAGGAGAAACCTTAGTAAAAATAAATCTTAGGTGTGTGTGAAGTAACTCCAACACTTTATAGCAACTCCTTTGCATGCCTTAACCAGTGTGAAGAACACTTTTCAGTGGGGAGGAAAGCAACAAAAATCTTTCGACACTTCGAAGGAAAAGATCAGTACCGCACCCGTATTAGCACTGTCGAATCTCCAACAGCCTTTCAAGATCGATACAGATGTTAGCGGGTATTCCACGGGTGCAGTATTGATGCAATATCATAAGCCTATCTATTACCACTGTGAAACTTTTAACCAAGTTGTTGTTAACTATCCCACATATGATAAAGAATTGTATGCATTAGTTCAAAGTGTAAAGAAATGGAAGCACTACTTGTAAGGGAAGGAAACAATCATGCATACAGATCATCAACCCTTATAGTATCTCCAAGCACAAACCAAGCTACAACAATCTCAACATTACAGATTGATGGGTTTTCTTCAACAATTTCATTTGGTAATCAAATACAAAAAGGGTACGAGTAACAAGGAAATATATGCTTTTTAGAACTCCTCTTGTTGCTTCTACTATTTTGAAGAATGCTTATTTATCTCATCATAACTATGTGGAACAATATGTCATTGATGAAAATTTTAAAGAAGTATTTGAGAAGCTAACACGTGGTGCACAGGTAGAGAACTATTGTCTGCAAGGAAAACTCCTCTAACATCTTGGAAAACTATGTAGTCCTACAAGTGAATGAGTCCATGTAATACGAGAAGCTCACACTTCTCTTGTGTCTGGGCATTTTGGGGTAGGAAAAACTATGGCTCATCTGCAGAGATTTTTTTACTGGCCTCAGATGAAAGCAATTGTAACTAAATATGTAAAGGGGTGTGTGATGTGTTCTACTTGTAACCCACTAATAGAAAATTGGGGCTATACTCACCACTATCTGTTCCATCCCATCCATGGGAAAGTATCTCCATGGATTTTGTAGGGGGGTTACCAATCTCGAAAAGGGGTCATGATTATTTGTATGTTGTAGTGGATAGGTTCAGCAAGATGTGTATCTTAATGCCATGTAAAAATCAGATCATTGTTGAGTAAACTGTTAATATCTTCTTTCAGTATGTTTGGGTTCACTTTGGGTTACCCGCATCCATTATCTTGGATCAGGATACTTGATTCCTTGGAGATTTTTGGACAAGCTTGTGGAGAATGATGGACACCAAGTTGAAGGGGAGCACTACTTCCCATCTGTTGGTTGTGGAGCCTGATTATCTTCCTGATTCAGAGGTATTTTACTTTCAGCCGTGTTTATACCCCATGAAGTATTTACACCCCAGAAGTATGTACACTCTTCCACGTGGGGGACTACAGAGGCAGGGTACCCCCTTTGCGGGGTCCAGGGGGGCTATCCCCTCGGCTGGGGGGTCTGGGGGGGGCAATGGGGGTTCGGGGGCGAAGCCCCTGAAGGAAAAATTGCCTTGTAAATGTATATTGTAATTTCATTGTAAATCTAGACCGTTCATTATAAGGTCGCAGATCTAACAGTAGAGATCATGTTAGGCTTTTTTGCCTAGAAGGCAACCCTCTTTTATGAGGGAAATGTATTGCGTCTATGGTTGATTAAAATATCTTATTCTGAGAGAGGAGACTGTGAGAGAAAGAAGAGGAAGTTACAACGGGTTTTGTTGTAGGTTGTATCCCTTCATTTGCTAGATAATAATAAAGGAAGGACCTGGAAATTTCTCTGGTGGACGTAGCCCACACTAGGTGAACCACATAAATCTGTGTCTCTCTTATATTGTGTATCTTCTATGTTTTGGTTCCGCATTTGTTTTATTTTGTTGCTCCACGGTCCTATTTTTCTAACAACTGGTATCAAAGCGAAAGGTAACTCACAAGAAAAGAGGGTTCCTGGTTCGAGTGGGAGCAATGTCGAAAGATGGAAAGTTTAGGGTCGAGAAATTTAACGGCCAAAACTACCAGTTATGGAAGATGTAGATGGAAGATTATTTATGTCATAAGGATCTATTCCTACCATTGGGTGGAGTAGCAAAGAAGCCAATGGCCATGAAGGACGAAGAATGGGAGATTCTTGACAGAAAGGCTCTAGGAACGATACGGCTGAGCCTGGCAGCGTCGGTGGCTTTCAATATTTCCAAAGAAAAGACAACGAAGGGTTTGATGGACACATTGGCCAAATTGTATGAAAAAACCTCAGCGTCCAATAAGGTATTTCTAATGAGGAGATTATTTAATATGAAGATGTCAGAAGGTGGGTCTATTGTAGATCATTTAAATGAATTTAATACGGTTACTAATCAACTAAGTTCTGTAAAAGTGGACTTTGATGATGAGGTTAGGGCTCTTCTAATCTTGTGCTCATTGC
>ML781545.1:279031-326510 GCA_009831015.1 Picea engelmannii
TTTGACAGGTTTATGACAGAACAGGGTTATAGTAGATGTCATTCTGATCACTGTGTTTATTTTAAAAAGCTAGAAAATGGAAGCTTTATTATCTTGCTATTGTATGTAGATGACATGCTTGTTGCAAGTTCTAATATGTAGGATATAAATGTGCTTAAGAAGAAATTAGCCAATTCATTTTCCATGAAGGATTTGGGTTCTACAAAGAAAATCCTTGGCATGAGAATAACAAGAGACAAAAAAAATCACAAATTGACATTATCTCAAGGTGAGTACACAGAGAAGGTGTTGGAGAGGTTTAGAATGCAGAATGAAAAACCAGTTAGTACACCTTTGGCTAGCCATTTCAAATTAACTAAGGAAATGTGTCCCAAGACACAAGAGGAGATAGAATACATGTCCAGGGTCCCTTATTCATCATCAGTTGGCATCTTGATGTATGCAATGGTTTGCACAAGACTAGATATTTCACATGCAGTGGGAGTTGTGAGCAAGTATATGAACAATATAGGTAAAGAACATTGGGAGGCAGTAAAGTGGATTCTCAGGTATTTGAGAGGTACTACTACTCATGCATTATTTTTTGGAGGTTCAGACACTTTTCTACATGGATATGTTGATTCAGATATGGCAGGTGATAAAGACAGCAGGAGGAGAACCACATGGTATGTTTTTACTATATGTGGAACAACAGTAAGTTGGATTTTGAAACTGCAAAAGGTTGTTTCACTTTCAACGATAGAGGCAAAGTATGTTGTTGCTACAGAGGCTAGTAAAGAGATGATTCAGTTACAGAGGTTTATGAAGGAATTGGGAAAGAAGCAGGAGAACAGCAGGTTGTACTATGACAGTCAGAGTGTCATTCACCTTGCAAAGAACTCAACCTTCCATTCGAAGACTAAGCATATACAATTGAGGTACCACTTCATACGATCCATCTTGGAAGATGGAAATTTGAAGTTGGAAAAGATACACACTAGCTAGAATCCTACAGACATGTTAACAAAGGGAGTAACCAGGGAGAAACTAAGTTCCTGGTCAGTTTCAGTTTGTCTTCAAAAATGAAGATGAAGATGAGAAATTTGCCAGGTCCAAGAAGGTTCAGATTCCATCATATACAGCAGCGGTGGATTTTTTGAGATCAGTCTCCAAGTGGGAGATTGTTGGTTGTGGAGCCTGATTATCTTCCTGATTCAGAGGTATTTTACTTTCAGCCGTGTTTATACCCCATGCAGTATTTACACCCCAGAAGTATGTACACTCTTCCACGTAGGGGAGTGCAGAGGGGGGGTACCCCCTTTGTGGGGTCCGGGGAGGCTATCCCCTCGGCTGGGGGGTCTGGGGGCAAGTGGCCCCCGAGCGAGGTTTCGAAGGTGAATCTCCCGAAGGAAAAATTGCCTTGTAAATGTATATTGTAATTTCATTGTAAATCTCGACCATTCATTATAAGGTCGCAGATCTAACGATAGAGATTATGTTAGGGTTTTTTTCCCTAGAAGGCAACCCTCTTTTATGAGGGAAATGTATTTCGGCTATGGTTGATGGAAAATATCGTATTCTGAGAGAGGAGACTGTGAGAGAAAGAAGAGGAAGTTACAACAGGTTTTGTTGTAGGTTGTATCCCTTCATTTCCTGGATAATAATAAAGGAAGGACCTGGCAATTTCTCTGGTGGACGTAGCCCACACTGGGTGAACCACATAAATCTGTGTCTCTCTTGTATTGTGTATCTTATGTGTTTTGTTTCCGCATTTGTTTTATTTTATTTCTCCACGGTCCTCTTTTTCTAACACCATCCACAGACCGACGGACAGACAGAGGTTGTTAACCAAACAATGGTACTTTTTCTTTGAGGCTACTCCATCAAGCATCCCAAATCATGGGATGAGAAGATACCCTATGTACATCATGCTTACAATCGGGCCTTACATTCCTCCACTCAATGTTCACCTTTTGAGACATGTTTTGGGTATTTTCCTAGGGTTCCTTTGGACTTGATGTATGGGAGAGATGTCGATTCAAATGAAGAAATAAATGAAGACAGAGCCTGCAAGTTCATTCAAAGGATCCAGTAGATACATCAAGCAGTCAGGGAATAGTTGGAGAAAATTCAAGCACAATATAAAGCTCAGCATGACCAACACAGGGTTGATCACTAGTTCCAAGCTGGAGACTAGGTATGGCTTCACATCAGCAAGGAGAGATTGAAGAGTGAAGGAAAGAAAATCAAGCCCATCCGATATGGACCCTCCACTATTTTGTAGAAAAGTGGTACCAATGTTTTTTCGTCTAGATCTTCCACCTTATATGCAGATCTACTCAATTGTTAATGTGGAAAACTTGAAACTTTTTAGCCTCCCAAGATCATGGATCGGGATTAGGAAGTTTCAATACCTTCAGTTGATGAGTTTTCTCTTGAGTACTTGGATGAGTTTAAGGAAGATATCATCTTGGACAAAAGAACGAGGATTTCATGCAGGGGTGATGTTGATTATCTTCGAGTGGGCTTAAAGGGTACACATCCAAGAAAGGAAAAGTGGATTGAGAAGGACAAGGTGAGGGAACTCTTCCCTCACTTATATGTTGATTGATGAAATATTTTGGTGGTTCAAAAAGCTCTCAATGGGAAGGCGTGATCCAAAAAGGATCTAGAGAAGACTAAGGATGACTCGGAATTCACAAAAGAAACTCAGGAAGCTCAGAATGGCCTCAATAGATAGAAAAAGGGAAAAAATTCAAGTTCTCAAACTCAGTTAAATTGGAATCATCATGAATATCACTTCGCAATATTTCCAGCAGTGTAAACGACTCGTCAAACGGAGTTACAGATCAAAAGATATTCCTAGTCAAATTTTTGGTCAACCTAGCCCAGTCAGCAAGGCTGAGTCAGCCTCTGTACTATTGATGTCAGCACCAGTATGGATGACATCATCATCTATACAGTATACGTGGCACACACAGAGGGTGACACATGTCATGCTGATGTCATCATGGTGACGTGGCATCGCCAAACACTGCCACATGTCACTCATTTTCATACTTTTTGGGAAATCTCATGGACCAATGAATGGCACCACGTGGCAGTCCATACAGCCACACGATAGATCATACAGCCACTTGTCAGGTGATGTGGCAAGATGAGGAAGCAGGATGATGTGGAAATTACCATGCAAGGAGTGGTGACGTGGGCCAATGAAAGGCTACCACATGGCCCATTCATGGGCTGCCACATGGCAGCATCCAAATGCATAAGGATGCCCGACATCAGGATTTCCAAAAATTGGTGAGGTTGGCTGGCGCCAACCCCCAATCTACCAAGATTTATAGGATCCCGCCAAATATGGTCGAGATATAAACCATACCACTAGAATTAACCACATCCACTAAAGGCTCAGCCATTTTAACCGAATTTACCAAAGTTTCCTCCAAAGCCAAACCATATATATATACAACGTTGCAACCATATGCCAAAAATGAGAGGCCCGCGGGTTCAACCCTGGGATCTACCCTATCACCTCTGCCTTTGCCAAGTCTGCCAACCATTTGGGTTGGGGTGTGACTTGGTAAAGTTCACCCCCTTATTTACTTAAATGTTGCATTTTCTCTGGGTACGGGGATCAGACCAGGGTGTGGCCTTATGAACAAGGCATGTTTTTCGAGACAGATTATCATGAATTAATTGTAGGTGTAGGCATGGAAATTGAGGTGAATTTCCTCAGGGGCCTAGAAGTTCCAGACTCATATCAAGGCATGGAGACAGTCATTTTTGGGTAATTCGAGGGAAAGAGTGAACTCAACAACGTAAGATCGTCCTCTGATAAACTAGAAAAGTGGAAGGTGGACTTGAGAGAATTTATAAGGAGTCCAAAAGCTCTCCAAAAAGTAGACAACAAGTAATCTATCACCTTCCATTAACTTAAACTATATTTGGTCATAATGAGAACACCATCCACAAAGAAGAGATTGAGAATCTTCTGGGAGCGTGAAATCTTAACACTTGTAATGACCCCATCTGTCTGATCCTTTTTAAGTAGAATACAGAATCCTTTCATTACTAAAATAAAAAGCAGTGGAGATAAAGGGCACCCTTGCCTAAGGCCACACCCACTGTGGAAAAAAGGGGTAGGTCCACCATTGATCAATACAAAGTAAGTAGTAGTAATAACACAAAAAATAATCTAGTTTGTAAGAACAAGGCCAAATCCAGTTTGGAGAAGGATCAACCTAAGAAAATATGAGTTAACATAGCCATAAGCCTTCTTCAGGTCAAGTTTAAGAATAAGAGCCTTCATCTTTCACTTTAATACTGTGGACGAATTCTTGGGTTGTTCCCACGGCATCCAGTATGTGTCTACCTTTTAGGAATCCCAGTTGCTCCCTAGAGAGTGCCCTTGTTATAGAAAGTTTTTCCTCTCCCCATGCAACTTGCTCAGAGGGAATTTCCATTTCCCTGTGCAGACTTGAACTCCCCTTTTGCACTTCCCAAAACCAAAAAATCATATTTTTCCACATATACGCGCCCTACAAGTTAGACAGCATGTGTATACGCAGGTTGCACCACTACACCCCACGCACATCAAGTTTGGTACTCAAAATTAAAAATTGTGTCAGGTTTCCATGTCAGGTCACAAGATCCATGATCCTTGACCTTCCATATACTGGAAACGTTCTGACTCGTCCCTTTAGTTCCATTTTAAAGATATAAATTGGGCCACATACAAACTGTGGAAGAGGAGAGAAGTCAACTTTTGAGAGAAAAGATACTCTGGAGAAATTTACACTTCACATTGAGTCTGCATCCCTTTGTCCTTTAAAGTTTGAACACATTGTTCAACCCCCAAGATCTTCCCTCTTTGATGGAGAACCTCATTGCCTCTCTTATATGAGCTTGCCTTTGGTGGAGGATTGAAGTGATGGAGGCCTAGCTAGAAGGCAATTACTTTGTTGGTTCTGAGACGTGCCGACACAAAAGTTTGTCCCTCGTGCACTTATGTTGATCACTTTTTAATAGACTGTTTTCTCATCCAATTGATATCTTGCAAATATTTGAATTATTATTCCCTGGGTGTATTTGTTATGAACGTTAATGGATTATGCTATTGTATGTTCTAACTTTATATATTATCACAATATGCTTGTGTATCTTGGTTTTTGAGGACAAGTTGCAGGTATAAAGCTTTGAGTTCTGTGCTCAATGGTGGTCTTCATCGAATGTCCGAACGAGGTAGGATCTTTATCTTGTCTTGTTATCATTTTAATTTATATATCATACTTGGGATTAGAGTCGATTTATGTAGTCATTCCATCTGTTTTGGTTTACCCCATGCCATAGAGTGATTTTCCTAGTAACAGAATTGGCAAGCATACTGGGGATTGAATCTTCTATTTTGGGGTTTGGAGTGTTTTTCTCCTTCGATTTCTCTTGGTTAGCCTGAGTTTCCTTATCGCATGATTGCTTGATAACCTATTTTTCCTTTGCTTCTGAGTTTATTGGCTTAACCCTTTCCCATGCAATGTTTTAATACATATAAGTGAGTTTTCCTGGAGACACGTACATACACGAGTTGTCATTCTATAGGGTGTGTACATACATGAGTTTCTCTAAAACAGTCGCATACATAAATTTTTTAAGATTACTTGTTGAGTTTAGTGTTTGTTGGGTGAGTTTTGATGATTGTTGAGTCTTCTTGGGTCTTTGTCCTAACTGTTGAGTGCTTGCAGAGTGATAGGAAACATTTTTTTGGGCGGTTTTCTTTCTCATCATCACTTTCATTGGTTGTCCTTGCATCTTGTTCTGAGTGTTTTCTTCCTGGTATCTTGCTTGGCTTGTTTCTATTTTCTTGCAGTATGGTCTATACATCAATTTGTTATTCAGTCCTTGCATTTTCATTTCTTTTTATTAAAAATACAAAGATATACATTTTGCATTATGGCATTTTCTTTTTTGGGTTTTTAGTATTGATCTTGATACATATGGGAAGATTGCATCTTATTGAAATTGCAGAGTTGAATTGAAAGTTTCATTTTAAAAAGCTTATCATCTTTTGAGAATTTAAGATTAGGACTTAGCACTTTGTTCATATTCATTTCTTTAATATGTTGAGTCATAACATCATCAATTTCACGACCACATATCTTGAGTAAACAAAGCCATTAAAAGTAATGTTGATTAATTATAAATGATTAGAAACAATTTTATTTTTAGAGTACACAAACATGCATAGGACATAGAGCCTTGGAATAGGATTATGTGAGTAAGCTTCTCCAAGGATATTAAACTCAACATATGTTTCTGACCAGGGAGTGGTGAAATCCATTGTGTAATTGGTGATGTCAAGACGCTACACTCACACCAGAGTTAATCATGAGGTCGCACGAAGTTGGTTGCAGAGATAGACCTCTAATACCTTCTTAGTGTCAGAGATATTTATGGGGATCTATTCATATTTGGGGGTCTTGCTAGTACCTTTACCTCTATGAGAGGTTGTGTTTTCAAGATTTTAGGCTTTGTTACCCTACACATATGGTGGACCTGACTTACAATTGTTCGCCTCCACATTGGTTATATCGTGGTGGATTTAGTTTCTTGACATAGGTAGACACATAGGTTACTTGTAGGGGTTATTCTACAAGTACCCCGAGTCAGATAAGGTTCGGAAAACACAACCTTTATGGAGGATTACCTCTCCGGGGGGATCTGAACGACTGTGTTGTTAACCCCACGAGGGCCCTTATAACTGATTCAGATACCTCCAATATTTTAAAGGGAGTATCAGGCCCCTCTTGGGCGAGGCATACCTACTCTAGTGAGGGAGGCCCCTTTTCAGCTACTATATTTTGTTTGTGTGCATTTGTCCTTTTTGTTTATTTTAGTGTGCTCTTTAATAGTTAGTCGGCCCTAGGATTTGGTTTTATATCTCAATTCTTGAGTCATAGTGGAGCCAGACTAGCTTCCTCGCAGGTCTCTCTATTTGTTGAAGTTACCACCGCATCTTGAGTCTTTTCCTTCTAAAAGGTGTAAAGTTATCAAACGTGGTACACACACCTCCACCTACCAGACTTGTGATCATACAAGTATGAGTACTGAGTCAAGTCAGAAAGATACTGGGAGTCCTTCGACTCACATACCTTTTGTAGTTAATGGAACTTCTTCGACACCCTCAACCACTATGGTTTTAGTGCACGAGGTTCTCATCATCACTCCTATCCAACTTGTGGTCGATACTCAACCCATAGTGACAAACACTTTTGGGTCTCTTTTTGGTATGCCTAAAGACAATGCTCAGTCCATTCCTTTAGTCTCTAACCCTTTCTATTTTCGTATGTTGAATATGACATCGCAACTTTCATCTTCCATTCCAAAAAATAATATAAATCCTAGTATCGGACCTGGGGGCATGGCTCCTCTCCATGTTCCATTCATGTTTGGTGCAGCTCATATTCCCCAAATGACTCCTACAGCTGGAAGCCAACCTCCTTTCCCTCTTGGGTCTAATCCTGCTCTTAATGCTCCTAGATGGAGTAATCAACCGGGTAGACAAGTCATTACCTATATTCCATCCTTTCCACCTTCCTCCTCCACACCAATTCCGACCAACACATTTGATATGACAAATCCACCTCTATCCTCCAGATTTCCACCTGGGGGAGTCAATTTCATACTATGGGAGACCCTCGGCTTGGAGCCACTCTAGCTGGGGGAAATGTTTACAACCCTCATTATAACATTCTTATAGATATGGTACCCACATAGCCTCTTATGAATCAGTTTGGAGGAGGATATTACCATACCAGATAGGGCCATGGTGCATACCGGAACCCTTGATGGGCTGCAATCCCTCAACATCAATATTTCCTGAGAGCGTGGGATCATATGTCGCAACCGCGACTCCCTTTTATGGCCACGCTTAATTTTCCATACTTGTCAAGATTAATGAGTGACCCAATGTGTCATGATCTGTCATGGCCCCACGTCCCCACCAAGCTTCCTTCAGATATTCTGAAATTCGAGGGAAAGACTAGCGAGGATCTAGGTGATCATGTTACTACTTTTCATATTTCATGCTCATCCAATTCCCTTAATGACTATTCTATTCGTTTGAGACTGTTTCAATGCACCCTCACAGGGGTCGCAGCAAAATGGTACATTGAGCTACCAAGGGGAACATATGGAAATTTGTATCAGATGGTTTTGGTCTTTCTCAGCCACTTCCAATTGTCGGTTCATTAAGATGTCGGCATAGAACTTTTGTTGGCCCTCCACCAGGACAAAGCCACCCATATCTCGGACCATATCCAAGAGTGGCATAGATGGAATAGGTTGATCAAATCCTGCATTCCTCCAGAGTTTGTGTTGGAATGGTTTCTTAAGTATTTATTGCATTATATTTCGAAGGATGTTTCTACATCTGGGGTAACATCTGAAGGGGAAGTTATTTTCAAATCCCAACAATTGGACCTCATATATGCTGAATATGGGAAGTTATATGAAATTCTTCTTGAGGCACCGAGGTCAAATTATTACCCTAGACAAAATATCAGGCCTCATGTCGATGGCATCATAGGCTCTGCAAATGCTAAGTCTACAGACTTTGTGACGAACCAATTGAAGGAGTTGTATCTAAGCCATTTTGTAGTAGGACAATCTTCATCTTCGTCCTCCACTCCCACTCAGTCGGCGGATGTGCATTATGTATAGTCGTTGACCAACCTGAATGGTAACTAACAACTAAGTGGGAATAGAAAGAAAGGACGTGGCAATAATCGTAAGGGTGGGAGGAATAATAATAATAATAAACCCAAGGGCAACACTAACAATGATAAATTGGATAACAATGTTGGTGAGGGAAACAAAGAAAAGAGGAAGGTGAATTTTCCTTGTAAACTTTGTACAGATGATCACCTTACCCACTTATGCCCCAAACTTGAGGGAGTCGCAAGGCTCTTATCTCAACCACCCATTGTGCTTACCAATCCATTTCCACACAATCATCACATGGCCTCAAGCTCCTCTAATGCTAGAAATTCATCGAGTGGGAATCAAAACCCCCCAGCACATGAAGGTGACCGTCTATGTGTAAATATGGTCAAGTCTGATATTAATGTAGCCACTCGATCTCGTGATTACAGTTCTTCACGGTCTGTTCCAGGTCTAGAGTATCCTCCTCCTCCAGAAACACCTTTGTAGATCGAAAATCCAAAACCTGCTCCTCATATTCCGAAAGGAATACTAAAATGCTATGCCCACAACCCTAATGATAGAGTTGCCCAGAACTATTTGAAGGTCGAAGATCTGGGTCAAACCCCTTGTGCGATGTTGGCTCTAGAGGTGGTCCAGACGTGTCCTTCATAGAGGAATTCCTTGTTATCTACATTAGCAGCTCTAGACTCGTGTGGTTCTAAGGTTATCAAGTTTGACGTCATGGATGTTAAGCCTTTATTTCCTTACCACATGGCCTTTCAAATCCATGTGGATTAATCGAAGTATACCATCAAACGCATTGTTATTGATGAAGGTGTTGCAACATGTGTGATGTCCCTAACTTGTTTGAAATCCATTGGCACTCCAACCCTCTCTCAATCTTTGACTATGTTGACTGCATTTGATGGTCATTCTTTTCATCCCCATGGAATTCTTCCCTCCTTTCCGGTCCAGTTAGGTGGAAAGACAGTGGAGGTGGATGTCGAGGTGGTTGATGCACCCTTGACTATAATTTATTTCTACGGAATAATTGGACTTATGCCTTAACCATAGTAATGTAGTTTGTTTTCCTCACGAAGGGAAAATCGTGACAATTGATATGTTATACTTTGCGCATGCTAGTCCTAATGCATCAGTTGGACCTTTGATTCTAGTGATCGACAATTCTCAGCCAGCAACTGAGGATATTGGTGTCGGAATGTATTCCTCCCTCATGGGTACCTTTGATTTCATGGACCAATTCATCACATTTATGCCCTGTCTAATATGTATTCTTCGTCAATCAGGTTCGTTCCTTTTCGTATTCATATTTCAACGATCCTTGGACCCTACCTTCCCCGACCATGTATTGTGAAGGTCAATCACATATTGGAATGGAAATTCAACTGTTAGTGGCAGAGATAGCGTATCGGGTTGTTCTTGACTCTACTGCTGACTCGAATCCTATCTCCTCATAGACGGACGAGGACGGTCATGTTCTCAAGCCCGTATGGGCCACCTCATCATCTTTCTCACATGATTGCCTCGATGATACTTTACCTTCAGATTGTTGGAGTTACTTCACACACACCTAGGATTTATTTTTCCTAAGATTTTTATTTGTTCATTAGTCATAATTAGTCATTATCCAGTCTCCTATATTTTAGGAGAGAATATTCCACCTAGAGAATATTCTCTTTCAGTTCACACTTCAGTTTGACTAGTTGAGTTGAGTTTAGATGTTGCATTGGGATCATCACCATGCTAATTAGACCTTTCCTTGGTATCATCACCAAAGTGGTGCATTAGCCTTGATTCCTTGATTTAACTCCTCACTACTTTTTGTTCAATCAGTTAACTGAAGACTATTTGACTAGTTAACTCAACTAGGTGGCAGTTCACTCCTGTAACTGCCTGAGAGATTAGAATAGGTGGCAGTTTACTCCCATAATTGTTGGTGTGTCTCCCGATCAGTCTAGACCACCACTCTGGTGACTTGGTTCACCTCAAGTCGAACTCATTGAGTTATACAGAGTATATCATGTATAAATTATTCATTATTCACAATGGTTAATGATAATTTTTTCCATTCTTTCTCTCCTTCTTCTTCTTTTTCAATTCTCTTGAAAATCTGTGTATCATTGTTTAGCTAGATCTATTCTATGCAGGTCAACACATTTACATGGTATCAAAGTCGACAGAGTGCTAAGCAAAATCTACACCTAAAAAAATTTGTAGGTACAAAATATTGAAGACAGCAAAAAGATGGAATTCCAAAAAGAATTCATTCTTACACCTTACAACTAAATTGCATGGAAGGAGAAAATAGCCATACATCTCTGATCTAGAGGGTTGTACAAGTTAACCATGAATACAAATACAGATCCAACATCAGCCATAGAAAAATCCAAGTACTCAAATCACATGGATGAGGCACTCGGAACAATTTGCAGTCTTATTTCTCTCGATCTCCTTTTTCATATATCTTCCTGTAAGACTCCCAATGAAGCCTGGACCATCTTGGAAGGGCTCTTTGGAAAATAGGATGAGATGAGGGGACACATGTTGGAGGTGGATCTGCTCACATTGGATCCAAAAAGCTTCGAGAATATCCAAGATTTCTTTACAAAATTCAAGGATTTACTGTCGCAACTCAAAGCTTGCGAGGTTGATAAATCAAAGGAGGAGAAACAAATGGTTCTCACCATACTCTCCAAGATTGGTCCTGAATTCTTAGTGTTTTTATCTACATTCCATACTGTCATATTCACCTCTGGAGCCACCTGGAAGATGCCTTCTCTTGAGGACTTTATCGAATCCCTGACACAAGAGCAAACCAAGCTCATCAACATGGGCGCAATCAAAGGCCTAAGGGTGCATGCACTCACTGTGCATGATGGAAGCCACAAATATCAGAAATATAAAGATAAATATAAGAAGAAATCTCATGCACATATGAAGAAGGAAGGGTACATAAAACCCTTCACCGATGCCTCCGAATCCAAAGGAGAAAAGGGAAGAAAAGGAGAGAAATGCACATACTGTCACAAAGGATTCCATTCGGAATCTGCATGCATGCAAAAACAAATAGATCTGATGTCTTATATACTTCAGCAAAACAACCTTGGATATCGCATCCTCGAGGGTGCAAAGAAGAAGAAGCCAGAAGATCTAAATTCCAAGAAAGGCAATTCTAGCCATGCGTTGATTGCCATCAACTCCTCTCCCGATGCTTGGATCATAGATTCAGGAGCATCAAATCACATGGTTTCCTCAGAAGCAGTCTATTCTTCTTTAGATGCATGCAAATTTCCTCCTATTCTGATGGGGGACAACTCTTCTGTAGAAGTCACCGGCAAAGGAAGGATTGGACTCAC
Organism: Picea engelmannii; assembly: GCA_009831015.1. Classification (NCBI taxonomy): domain Eukaryota; kingdom Viridiplantae; phylum Streptophyta; class Pinopsida; order Pinales; family Pinaceae; genus Picea; species Picea engelmannii. Next base: position 291,088 of record ML781545.1, read on the forward strand.
CAATGGAAGCCTTGAGAACGTGTTGCATGTTCCCAAACTTTCTGTCAACCTTCTCTCTGTATATCAGATGAAAAATTCTGGCACCAGAAAAATTCGTATTCACACCAAATGTCGTGGACATATACGACATGCAAACAAACTCCAAGGTTGCTACCGGTGAGGTAAATCATCAGTCTAGATTGTATACATTTTATGAATTCATTGAACCCAATTCTGCTTTATAGATTACTCATGTTGATGAAAGTAGTAGGATATGGCACGGAAGGTTTGGACATTTGAATTTCAGATACATGCAATAGATTAGCAAGCACAAATTGGTTGACGGTCTTCCAGACATTCATTTCTCCAAGGGAGTATGTGAGGGATGTGTTCTCGAAAAACACCCTCGAGATAAATTTGACAAAAGGAAAGCCTCAGCGAGCTTCCGCACCTTTAGATCTGATCCACAGTGACCTTATGGGTCCTTTTCCGTATCCATCCATCAGAAAAGTGAGGTTTTTTCTCATTTTGTTGATGATTTCTCACGTTTTACTTGGATCTACTTTCTTAGGCAACAATCTGAGGTCTTTCAACACCTCAAAGATTTCAAATCTTTGGTTGAGACACAGTCCAGAAAGAAGATCAAATTCCTCCAAATTGATAACAGGGGAGAGTATGTGAATCATGAGATCCACAATATTTTTCATGAGGCAGGGATTCAGTTGCAGCGTACAGTTCCCTACACTCCACAACAAAACGGAGTTGATGAGCGGAAAAATCGATCTCTAAAGGAGATGGCATCTTGCATGTTGCATGCAAAGTCACTGCCACAGAGACTATGAGCCAAAGAACTTAACCATGCAACATACATCCAAAACATATCTCCCCATAGATCTATCAAGGATAAGACCCCCTACAAGGCTTGGAGCGGCCTCAAACCAGAAGTGACCCACTTTCGCATTTTTGGTTCTCGTGCATGGGCCCGCATTCCCTCTGAAAAGAGGAAGGCACTTGATACATAGAGCACTAAGTGCATTTTTGTTGGATACCTCGGCGGTGTGAAGGGATATTGGCTTATTGATATTTCCTCAAACCGACTCATCATTGAGCGTAGTGTCCAATTCGAGGAAAGTGTCTCGCATGTACCTCAACAACCGCATGCAAACACCTTCACTCTTCCACCTATCCAAGATGATGAGCATTCACATGCCAACTCTTCTTTAGATGAGAGTTCTAATTCATAGGATTCAGATTCAGTATATTCAGATGTAGAGTTAGAGAATCCAAATGCAGTTGCAGAGCCAGAGTATCCAGATGTAGTTGCAGAGCCAGAGCAAAGGCCCAAGTGGGCACAAACTACTCTTCAGGATGCAGGGGATCTCGTTGGTGATCCAGCCGATACTAGGAGGACTCGATCTGATTTTGAGGAGCCTCCTATTGCACTCACTACCACTAAACCATTGCCTTCCAGGCATATTTTCTCGGTTCAGTCTTCAGATCCACAGTCTTATGGTGAGGCTGTTGGAAATCCCTTTTGGGAATTCACCATGTAGGAGGAGTACAACTCCCTCCTCGAGAACCAGACTTGGGATCTAGTTCCCCTTCCTTCTGGGAGGAAACTTGTTAGATGCAGATGGGTCTACAAGACCAAGAGCGCAGTAGATGGACAGATTAGCAAATACAAAGCTAGGCTTGTCACCAAAGGCTTTCAGCAGGTTCATGGTATTGACTATGATGAGACCTTCGCTCCAGTAGCGAAGATGGATTCCATACAATTGGAAGTTTCCATTGTGGCAGCCAAGGGATGGGAAGTCCATCAGATGGATGTGAAGAATACATTTCTCCTTGGTGATCTCTCTAAGGAGATACACATGGAGCAGCTCCAGGGATTTATGAAGGACTCATCTTTGGTCTATCGACTGAAGAAGTCACTTTATGGCCTCAAGCAGGCTCCGAGGGCATGGTATGCCAAGATGGACTCCTACCTATTGTCACAGAACTTTGTACGTTGTAAATCAGACTTGAATGTATACATGCTCGGGACGACTGATTCACTTCTACTTTTAGTTCTGTATGTCGATGATTTGTTGATCACCAGTTGCTTGACTTCAGTGATATTTGCAGTCAAGAGGATTCTTCATGATAGGTTTTTGATGATGGACATGGGTCCGCTACACTTCTTTCTTGGATTTGAGATTAGTCAGGATGCATCAGGCATCAAACTGTCTCAAGCCAAGTATGCATGAGATCTCCTTGAGAGATTTCACATGACAGACTGCAAGTCTTCTCTGACTCCTTTCCTATCAGGATTCAAACTTGAGGATGGCAGGGAGACTCCACTGGTTGATAGCACACTGTACAAACAGCTAGTGGGGAGTTTGTTGTATCTCACACACTCCAGACTAGACCTCTCATATGTAGTTGGCAGAGTTTCCAGGTTCATGCAGGAGTCCCATGAGCTACATTGGAAAGTTGCAAAGTGTATCCTTCGATACATACAGGGCACCATCACCTTTGGGATTCATTATGCAGTAGACTCTACATTAGATCTCATTGGGTTTACTGATTCTGACTGGGCTAGCGATAGCATTGATTGCAACTCCACATCTGGTTACTCACTCAGTCTTGGTTCTGGGCCTATCTATTGGTCGAGAAAGAAGCAAGCTGTCATTTCTCTATCTTCAGCTGAGGCAGAGTACAGAGGGGTAGTTAACATAACTAGCCAGGCTGTGTGGCTACAACATTTTCTCACTGAGTTGGGAATTCAGTTTCATTGGCCAATCCTCATCTGGTGTGACAACCAGAGCACTCTGAAGTTATGCAGAGATCCATTTCAGAGGCAGGGGATGAAGCACATCGAGATCCACATGCACTACAACTGGGACTTAGTACATGAGGGGATCATCGACTTACAGTTCTTTCCTTCAATAGAACAGACGACAGACATTTTCACCAAGACCTTCACTGAGAAGAAATTCCATTCTCTGCGAAGTCGTCTTGGAGTGGACACAGTTGCCTAGAAACTATAGTTCTTCTTTTTACATACATTTTACCTTGAGGGGGGGGGTTTCCCATGAGGTTTTCCCTCTTTCCTCACTTTATTTTCAGTGTATCTTTTGTACTTGGGCACCTAACATGGCCTCGTTGCCAGGACCCAATCTTTATTTTCACCATAGTGATGTTCAAGGGGGGTGTTGGAGTTACTTCACACACACCTAGGATTTATTTTTCCTAAGTTTTTTATTTTTTCATTGGTCATAATTAGTCGTTATCCAGTCTCTTATATTTTAAGAGAGAATATTGCACCTGGAGAATGTTCTCTTTCAGTTCACACTTCAGTTTGACTAGTTGAGTTGAGTTTAGATGTTGCATTGGGATCATCACCATGATAATTTGACCTTGCCTTGGTATCATCACCAAAGTGGTGCATTAGCATTGATTCCTTGAGTTAACTCCTCACTACTTTATGTTCAGTCAGTTAACTGAAAACTAGTTGACTAGTTAACTCAACTATGTGGCAGTTCACTCCCGTAACTGCCTAAGAGACTAGAATAGGTGGCAGTTCACTCCCGTAACTACTAGTGTGTGTCCATATCACTCTAGAACACCACTATGGCAACTTGGTTCACCTCAAGTCGAACTCATTGAGTTATACAGAGTATATCATGAGTAAATTATTCATTATTCACAATGGTTAATGAGAATTCTTTCCATTCTTTCTCTCCTTCTTCTTCTTTTTCAATTCTCTCTGCAAATGTGTGTATCATTGTTTAGCTAGATCTATTCTTTGCAGGTCAACACATTTACACGGATGAAGCCATCTTAGAGGCCATGAATGGTCCTGATAGGCCATGGGACGATATGCATCATCGCTCTTACTTCCTCCCAGAGCATATTAGGATTGAACATGACAATTTTAGATCTACCTTGAGTGAGATGGTCGGCCACGTCGTGGTTCCACTAGATATGCATGGAATTTATGTTGAAGGAAACATGGCGATTATTTCTCCTATAGTCACGATCAACATCTCTCGAATTCCTGGAAAAATTGAAAATGTATATATCAGTGTGGATTGTTCACCTGAATAAATTCAGATCTACATCGATCTCTTCAACTTATTTTGTGACATATTCACTTGGTCGTACAAAGAGATGACAGGAATTGACCCTCGCATTGTCGAACATGAGATCAAGTCTTATTTGGATGCTATACCTGTTCAACAATGACTTAGAGTTGTTAATCCTAGGAAGGCCCCTATTATTAAGGCAGAGGTGGAGAAACTACTTAATGATGGTTTCATCTACCTGGTTCCCTTAACTGAATGGGTATCCAACCCCGTTCACATGAATAAGAAACAAGGAATCATCCGTGTATGTATGGATTTTCGAGACCTTAACAAGGCTTGTCCTAAAGACAACTTCCCGACACCTTTCATTGATCATATTCTCGATGAATGTGCGGGAAGCAAGGTTTTTTCTTTTATGGACGGATTTTCAGGATACAATCAAATTAAAATCAAACCCGAGGATCAACATAAGATGACATTTATTTGTCCTTGGGGTACTTTTTTATACCGGAAAATGTCTTTCGGCCTTAAAACGTAGGAGCAACCTTCCAACACGCCATGACCTTTGATTTTCACTATCTTAAACACATTGTCTAAGCTTACCTCGAGGATCTCGTTGCTCACTCTCGACAGAGAGTAGATCACTCTACTCACCTTCGATTGGTATTTGAGAGATGTCGCTATTACCGCATCCGTTTAAACCCTCACAAGTTCATCTTTTGTGTTAGGTCTAATTGTCTTTTAGGATTCTTAGTCTTTGAGCATGGGATCATGGTGTATCCTATGAAGATTGAGGCAATACTTTGATTTCCTCCCCTGCGCAACATTTGTCAACTTCAGAGTTTACAAGGGAAGGCTAACTTCTTGCGTCGGTTTATAGTAAACTATGCCAAAATAACTAAGGGTTTCATGCGTATTTTGAAGAAGGACACTATGTTTATATGGGATGAGCGAGCACAGGAATCCTTCGATGCTCTTAAGAAATCCTTGGCATCAATGCCTCTGTTGAAGCCTCCAGACTATAATAGAGATTATTTGCTTTATATCGTCATGTCTGAAGGAATGGTTGGTATGGTTTTGGTTCAGGAGGACAATGAGATCCATGAGCACATTGTCTACTATCTTAGTTGAAACTTATTCGACCTTGAGCTTAAATACTCTCACATTGAGAAGCTAGCCTTGGTTGTCGTACATGCAGTTCAAATATTACGACATTATATATTGATTTTCAAAACTACTGTAGTTTCTGATGTCAATCCATTTCAATACGTCCTTACTAGGTGTATCATAGGGAGAAAATGCAATAAGTGGATTGTCATTTTGCAAGAATTTGACCTCGATTTTGCTTCAACGAAATCTAAGAAATCTCTAGTTTTTGCCGAGTTAATATCAGACTTCCCTCGACTAGATGAGGACATTATTCATAACGATTCATTCGTAGATGAACTTATTTTCCTTATCTCAACTTCGGACCCATGGTATGGAGACATTTTGATCTATCTTCAAACCTTAAATTTCTCTCAGCATCTGTCGAGAGACGATTGACGGTGTATACAGTATCAAGCTAAAAACTACATTATCATCGACGACACTTTGTCTCATCGAGGTGTACACAATATCTTGTGTCATTGCTTGAATCATGAGGAAGTTGAGTCCATTCTTAATGACATTCATAGTGGGTCTTGCGGTGGTCATCTATTTAGGCTTGCGACAGCCCAAAAAATATTGTAAGCTGGTTATTTTTGGTCGTCATTTTTTAAAGATTGTGTTGAAGCGGTTAAGAAGTGTCACCCTTTCTAGGTGTTCACCCACAAAATGTGCTCGCATCCAGCCCCTCTTCACCCATTCATTATCGTCGGTCCCTTCACCAAGTGGGGGGTGGATTTTATGGAATGTAACCCAACTTCGGCTAGGGGGCATCAATATATTATCATGGTCATTGAATACTTCACTAAATTGGCAGAGGCCATGCCTATGATTAAATCCGATGGTAAGAATGCATTATTTTTCATGTTCAACCAAATTATATCCCAGTTCGGAATCACAATGGAGATTGTCATTGATCATGGCAGTCACTTTCATAATTAAATGATGAAGGAATTAGCATCAACAGTGGGTTTTAAGCATGGTCATTCTTCCCCTTATTATCCTTAGGAAAATGGACAAGTAGAGGCTATGAATAAATATCTTAAGAACATTTTGCAAAAAATTGTCAGCCAGAGAAAATCTGACGGGCATATAATGCTTTACCCTGTGCTTTGGGCATATCGAACCTCGGTTAATACTTCCACCGGTTTTTCTCCTTTCTAGTTAGTACACGGTGTGGAGTTGATCCTTACGATTGAATGTGAAATTCCTTCCCTTAGATTGGCAGTTGAGCTCCTACCTGACACTTCCAATCTTGAAGAATGGCTCGTACACCTAGAGAGCCTAGATGAGGAGCATCAAGACGACTCTACGAATATTGAAGCAAATAAACAACATGATAAGGTCCAGTATGATAGGTCTATCTCTCCTCATTAGTAAATTGAGGGTAACTTCGTCCTCTTATATGACCAAGCCAAAGAATCCTTGGGGGCAGGCAAGTCCAACCCCATGTGCAAGGGAATATGTTGGTTGAGCCCAGAAGTATTCTCTACTTGAAAAACATATTACGCTTGAGCCCCCAATCTTGGGCATGACTCTTTGTATACTAGTGTATCTTAGTGCATATATATATATATATATATATATATATATATATCTTTTCCTTTGTGTCATCGGCTTTCTTATCAAGTTTTCCCTTGTTTGGTAGATGTCAACGGAGTCTTCAGTTTACTTAGGATTTGTAGACAGTGCCAGTCGTCATACACGAAACTTGGCTTCCGCTACTTGGGTCATTTATTCACCCGAGGGTCAATTGGTGTCTTCAAGTGGCGTTTGTCTAGGGCCATCAATGAATAATGTGGTTGAATGTAGCGTCGTTATATAGCTTTTATGTGACACCATTTCACATGGTGTTCGGTCTTTAGAAGTTCACTTGGGCTCCCAATTAGTAGTATGTCAATTGAACAATAGTTACCGTGTGCAAGACCCTACTCTACTCCGACAATTCCTATGGATACGACTTTTGGAATGACACTTTGATTTTATTACTTGTAATCACATACCTAGAAGTTCTAATCATGTATCTGATGCATATGCTAATTATGTTTTATATTGGAATTCATCACGTAATTAAATTAAAGAAAACACATTCACCAATGTACACATTGTAACATATATAAGTAAAGTCGAAGACCAATGTTTTGTATACTTCACCTCTCCAAAACTATGGTGTCATGGTACAAAATGGAGCTCGCACCCTCAAAATACATATATGGTCGATAGATATAATGACCATGGAATCTACACCAGTGGCACTGGATGTGTTTCATGATAGCATACTATGGAGTTTGCAAGACATCAGAAGAGTCACACCCACACATGGGGCAGACCCACCACCTGTCGTTGCATAGCCTCTAGCAAATCCTCCACATGAACCATAGGAATCATGTGTGTCAAACGAGACAGGTTCCCCCGCACATTTTGTAGCACTCTCTCTGCATCTCCCCTCGCTGTCTCATCTCCATTATTCCTCCGTCGATGTCATGGGAATCCATCTAGTTTTCGTAGACCCACATCTTTGTAACAAAGTAATTGTCAATACTTGATACCATCCAAAAATATTTTTGTTTTTTATTGTTTTTGAAAAACACAAAAAATGAAATATATAAAAAAAATTCATACCTATATCATCGTAGGCGGAGCCTGGTGGAAATGGCATATTTGGGTCCCCTTTGTAGTCGATCCCAACATAACGGTAGTCATCTATGGCTATCACCTGTCAATGCCACTAGATGTATAACTCATCGTTGTAGGGGGTTGTCATCCTACCACCTCCTAAACGCCTCATCACCTTGGTAAACTGTGACGTGGTTGGATCGCGTAGTCCACATGGAATGATCTCTACTCTACGGCTCAAGCCTAGAACCCACTCAAAGAAAAAACTACACAAGATATATGTGAACCTGAACTTCATTTTCCTCCCCTGTTTGCAATTTGTCAACTGGCTCTTTATGTTAGCTAGTAGTGAGGTGCACTAATCATAAAATGTGGGTCATAAAAACTCCATTGCATAAAACATAAGTGGCCTTGATGCCTGGTGCAACGAGGTCTACCCCATGATCCATGTAAGTACAAGGACAATGATCTTTAAACTCGGGTTCTCGATCGCCCTGATGAGGAGTTGACTCCCTACTTTTTATGTGCCTGCAACACAGTGGGTGGCAATCTAACTCTCTATGTTCATACCACACCCAACTCCTTGGGCTTTGAGATTCACCACCTTGCCCCAACAAGACAATCATGTGATGAAATATATGTCCTCTACTTCAATTCCCAATGGTTTCCCATCGAGATTGAAGGCCTTTGTATCTAGATCCCATAAGTTTACCAACATTTGGAGTAGCCTCACTTGATCCCTCATTCCTTTGAGAGCCCAAAATTTGTAAAGACCACATCTCTTTAGAGATTGTTGGACCCCTACATCTCTTTCCACTGTTGCATCCACTTCCTCATGCTCTCTCTCTCTCTCTCTCCATTCAAGTACCATCTTGTAAAAGGAAAATAATTTTTTGAGTCAAACTCTTTGAAAAACTTGTTTGCAAACTTGTATGTGGGTTGTAATGTTAACAGTCGTGTGTAGGGCCACATATACACGGGCATGATTTTATTTTCTCGTGTACATGTCTCCATATACGCAACCCAATGAACTACAGCCCGTGTACACCCTAATTTATATAGTATGCCCTCAAATGCTCAAAAAATGGGGACTTATTTTGAAATTTCAAACACTAGAAAGGAAGAGGAGGGCAAGAGAACTTACTTGGTCTAGACGATTGTCAATTTCCTCGCTCGTAGTTGTCGTAATCGACACTTGAATATCGTGGGAAAACTGGTCCAAAATGCACTATGTGGGTAAAAAACTCAAATGGTATGGTAAAATTGGTTATTTTTACTATTAGTAGAAAGTTTTATCCACTTTATATAGTTTATGCTAATTTTTTGACCTAATGGACTAATAGTATAGTGGAAGTAGTTGGTTTTGGTGGTTTTGTCTAGGCATTTTTGCGGTTTCTAGCATCATGTTGCTCGTTCATGACTTCAGAAGGTATTTTCTTTTACCAACATATAAGATAGGTTGTCACTCTATCTTGCATTTGCATTATCCTATGACTGTAATATGTATGCATTAGGTACAAACCCATTTATTAGAAACACAGAACCTTCTTACTATTATTAAAAGTGTTGTTATTGAATGGTAGAGGCTTACCAAACATGGGTTCCCTGGTTAGAACCCTTGTGCCATCTAGTGCCCATGCAAATATTATCCCTTAGGACCAAGAGTCCCTTATAGTTCCAATTTGACTTTGTGTTCGAACCTCATATTCTTACTCATGTGCATTATGACCTATACCTATGGGACTTCCATCGAGTCTTAATTAATCTCTTTTCCAACTCTAAAAAGTGAAAAACATTGTCGAGTGAACTTGTCTCTTTCACACTCGTTAAATGGCTTTGAAAGGATGTCTATTTGGTGTAAGTTTAACCCTTTTTCAAACCAAGTAGACTAATTTTGAAAAAGGAATAATCTAGTCAACATTGACTAGAAGAGTTCTCCTGGGTATTGTTTTATACTTTTTCATGCCTAGGGGACTAAATTTACGAAAAGGGACATTATTTGGAGTTAAGTTGTAATTGCATTTCATCCTCTTGCTTGTAGTATTGAGCCTATTATCGGTTCTCTCTTTCTTGTTACAAGCCTATTACCTCAACAATTTGTGTCACTAGCCAAGCAGAGCCTTGTTTATATCCTTTGCAACTTGACACCCTGTACCCTAAGAGGAAACATTCCCCTGAGTGTCCACATCCTACATGCACCTCCTTGCATTGAGCATAGGTATGTTCCACTGTTGGAACTAGTTGCTTACTCGTGATACTCATTTCCTCCATTGTATCATATCATTCATTTTCCTATGAAAAAACAAAAAAAGATGGGTGGGAAAAGAATATTATCTCATATTGGCAGCAGTCGTGTCACCTTTGAACACAACACAAACTTTTGAGTCCACTTGTCATCCAAAGTTTGGGTTTATAATGACTTTAGGAAGTTGAGCTTGTTACCTAGAGTTTACTCCTCTGACTGGTTACTCTTCCAGTCCCTATGGAGAATTTGATTGATGCATCCTGCATCATGAAGTTTCATTATCAAGCCTATGTTGTCGAAGTCCTCCATATGTCTCATGCTCTTGTACAAAGGAAACATGTAAGCATGTGTCGGTCATTTCTCAGAACTCTTGACTTTGCATGTCGGCCATACCCTCGGTGTTTCTTAGAGTTACATGAATTTGTAGTCCTACCATGCACCCTGGTCCTACTTTCATTATGGGTAGGTAACCTTGAACCCAGTAGTCGACATCTCCTCATTGGTTATTGACTGGGAGTTTTCCCTTGTGTTTGATGGAAATAAATCTATTCACACATTGGGATTTGTGCAATGTCTTGGATTCCATTAGCCTTATTGGTGGTTTCCTTTCCTTTGTCGATAGTTTTCCTTATTGATTGTTATTTATAGGGTCTCTTCTGTGAACTGCTTGCATCCAATGCATGCAAGAGACACACAGGGTCGTTGGTTCGTGAACATCCTCTTGATCCTAGTTTCTCCAAATCATCAAGCTATTTCTTTGTACCTCGTGTTGACTGATGAGAAATGCATTAATGCTCTCATTTCAGTGGATCTCCTTTCATCAACTTTATCTCATCTATTCTATAAACGAGGCCTAGAATCCTATGAGTACCTAGAGGCTTGCAGTCATCAGTGGTAGGTTCTCTCACCATTGACAGTTGGGAATACATCAGTGTCTTCTGATCGATGGATTATTCAAGTGTTCAACCTCAAAACCTTTATTCACTCTTGTAAGAATGTACTTGGTACCTTGATACTTACTTTCATTATCAGTAGGTTGTCTCGCATTTGTTAATGGTATACATTAATGACCAGTAATCAAATGAAGTCTCATTATGTTCAACCTCAACTCCTCTATTCACATGATGTAGACTTGCACCTTTTTCAGATCATGTAGAAGACATGAAGACATCAGTTTATAGTAGCAACTTTCCTGAGTTGTTGCTATCATTCATTGGACCAGTACCTAGATGACTTCAATGATCATGGGAGATTAGATTGTACTCTATTGTATACAGATGTCTTCAGATTGATTTTGAGACTAGTTTTCACTGGGCCTTGTTAGTGACTATGACAACTTATGGCATGTGTGTACTTTGTATTTCCTATTCATAGCCATGAACAATTGTTTGGTATATTTCCACATGGATCTCCAGTGTAATTCAAATTGGCAGCCATGTGTACAAATTCATTATGGATTGTAATATTCTCATGAGCAACTAGTTCTTCTAGTTGCATCTCCATTACTCCACTTCTGGGAATTATAATGTATTTCGGACATAGAAGATACTCCTATGACCTCACACATTAGGGGGCATCTGTTATAACAAGTTTTTACTCACCCCATGCAACTTTCTCATAGGGGACTTCCATTTCCCTATGCGGACTTGAATTCCCCTTCTGCACTTCCCAGAGCCAAAAAATCATATTTTTCCACATACGCGCGCCCTACAACTTAAAAAGCATGTGTATATCCAGGTTGCACCACTATAGCCTGTGTACATTGAGTTTCGTACTCAAAATTAAAAATTGCGTCGGGTTTCCATGTCACATTACGAGATCCATGATCCTTGACCTTCCATATATTGGAAACGTTCTGACTCGACCCTTTAGTTCCATTTGAAGGCTATAAATTGGGCCATATCCAAATCGTGGAAGAGGGGAGAATTCAAGTTTTGAGAGAAAATATACTCTAAAGAAATTTTCACTTCACATTGAGTTTTCATCCCTTTGTCCTTTAAAGTCTGAACACATTGTTAAACCCCCAAGCTCTTCCCTCTTTGATGGAGAACCTCATTGTATCTCTTATATGATCTTGCCTTTGGTGGAGTATTGAAGTGGTGGAGGCCCATCTAGAAGGGAATTAGTTTCTCGGTTCCGAAACATGCCAACACTGAAGTTTGTCACTCATACAATTACGTTGATCATTTTTTAATAGAAATACTCTTTTCTCATCCAATTGATATCTTGAAAATATTTGAATTATTATTCCTTATGAATGTTAATGGATTATTCTATTGTATGTGCTAACTTTATATATTATCATCGTATGCTTGCATATCTTGGTTGTTGAGGACAAGTTGCAAGTATAAAGCTTTGAGTCGCGTGCTCAATGGTGGTCTTCATCGAACGTCCGGACGAGGTAGGATATTTATCTTGTCTTGTTAGCATTTTCATTTATATAGCATACTTGAGATTAGAGTCAATTTATGCATTCATTCTGTCTGTTGTGGTTTACCCCATGCCATAGAGTGATTTTCCTCGTAACAACCCTAGAGAGGATCAGTTTAACCATGTTTTCTATGACTTTTGTAATAATCTTGTACGTCAAGTTGCACAATGAAATAGGTATAAAGTCCCCAAAGGTGGAAGGCATGCTCACCTTCAGAATGAGGGCTAAAAAGTATAGTTTAAGGATCTTTCCATAGTGCAATCCCTCCTTGACTCCTTAACTGCCTCAAGAATGTCATCCCCCACTAGATTGAAGAAGTGGAGGAAGAATTCCACTGTCCACCCATCCCATCCAGGACTTTTGTCCTTGGAAAAACCTTTAATAACTCCCTGGGTTTCTTCTTTTGTGCAAGGCCCTTCGATGGATAAATATTCTATCTCCTCAATGAAACGGGGAAAAATTTGAATTGTGCTCACCTGCTCTAGAATCGAATTATGTCCAGTGTCTGAGTAGGACGAATTAAAATGTACAATCTCTTATGATACCAATGTCTCTTGTCCCAAGTGATAGATGTTGTTTTCATCCTTGATTTCCCAAATATCTTTGCGGTTTCGCCTATGGTTCGCATAATGGTGAAAAAAAATTGTGTTCTAGTCACCTTTCTGCAGCCAAGTTGCTCTATTTATTTGTCTCCACAGTTCCTCCTCTGCCAGGAGAATCTTACTTCATTTTTTCTCAACAAGTTTGATTTGAATATCAGAGTCCCCTGAATCCAACCTTTGAGCCTTCATAAGGTAAAACTTCATTATCTTTTCCTCTATGAGGTCAAGTTCCATATGTTTTTTACATTTCATCTCAATTCCCCAAGATTTCACTCTATTTTTCAATACTTTCAATTTCCAAACGAGTCTTTTTTAAGTTGAGGTTTCTCCAACAAATGCAGACGAGTTCCAAACTTCTAAGACTAATTCATTGAAACCATCTTTCCCTAGCCAACATGGGTTCAACTTGAAAGGGATAGTTGTTACACATGAAATTTGCACACCTAGGTACCTCATCCTAAGTGTTGTAAAGTGTCGTATAAGTGTTGCATACACCTTGACACCATGGAATAACCTATGTCACAATCCCTAGTCAATGTGGAGGAGGGATATATTACATGAAGGCAAAGAAATACTAAGTACACATGAATTATTATTAATGTTCATGGAAAAGAAATTGATTAAGTGAGAGAATCAAGTGCACATGAATTATTATTAATATTCATGAAAAAGAAAGTAATTAAGTGTGAGGATCCACCTCACATTTGGTTTTCTATTTTTTAGGGAAGGTGGAGGATCTCATGGATGGTTGAAATATTTCCTCCTTAAAATCCTTGAGAGATATTTCCTCCCGAAAATCCTTAAGAGATATTTTTTCCCTAAATATCTTAGAGATCCCTTTCTTAGTGGATCTGATGAGAGATTCTCTCCATGGTGGTTAAGTCTCCAAATCTTATATAATGAGGGATTTCCATGGAGGAGGGGGGATGAAGATTGAGAATTATACCAAACTTATGATCTCATGAGTGGTATGTCATTTGGAGCATCAGCATTATGTGTGTGGACTGTTTAAGAAAGGGTTTGGACAAGGGGAACTTGATGAAGCTCTTGCACTCACATCTATGGTTGTAAGTTTTCTTCATTGTTGTTCTCATTAATATAATATGCTTGGCCTATTTCTTTCAAGTTTGTGTTTGATCTCACATGAATTTGTCTCTAATAGATAGATCTATTTCAAGCTAATCTCAGTAGAGTAGGAATCTGGTTATATCTTTGTTTGTCTACAGGGCTTATCAAGGAGTTTACGATTGGATCTCAACTCGGACTATGCAAGGACAAACAACGGTAAAAAGGTACTTCTTTTCTTATTCCTCATCTCACATTAGTTTATCTAGATCTAAAAGGAAGTCAGTGTCCATGTTAAGCACCTTCTGTCTTAAGAGTTAAGATTCTAGCTCTCAAGAGGAGATCTACCTGTCCACAGGGAGATTTTCCTACAACAGAAATTGGCAACTCCACTGGGGATCGAATCAAAACTTTCAGTTTTGGTTTTCCTCATAGACCTTGTCTTTCCCTTTGTTCTTTTTAGACCTTGTTCACCCCGTATGTTTGATTTCAAATGTTGATTGAATCCTTATTCCATCACATACACTCTGAATGCCAAAGTTCAACTGAGTTTTTGGGTTTTTTGGACAATTTTCTGGGTTTTAGGACACCATCGCTCCCCTACCTTGTTATCAGAGTGCCAGCGCTCCCTGAAGGTCTTAGACAGACCGTTATAACGCTCTGGTGCCCCTTACACCAGAGTGTCAGCCTTTCTTTGCAAAAAAACCCTTCCAGAATTGTATTTTCTGAAATCCAACCTCTGTTTTTCCTTTGCTCAGCTTCTTTGTGCTTCAATGCTTCTTCCTATTGACCTTTGACACTCTGATTTATGAGAATAAGCACTTTGTTGTTCAGATTTTGTGACCTTCTTCCTTATTTTGAGTTTTTCTGTTGTTGAGAACTTGGAATCAATCCATTGCTTTCTTCTCTCTTATCCGACTGAGCGGGAACTTTGGTGAAGGGCATCAGAAATCTGTGAATCATCTCATTTGGTTCTTTGAGGTAATTTTTCTTAAACATCTCTCTTTTGTGTGAATTGTTTGATTTTCTTTGTTATCTTTTGTTTTCTATTTTCTTCTTGTTTCCAAGAGGGCGTGTTGTTTGTGTGAAATCTGCTTATGCTTTTCTAAATCTCCTTGATCTGAAAGGGTAGTTAGCAGGAGAAGTTTTGCATTGAATTAATCATCATTCACATACAAACAACAAATATACATCTTGGTGATTGGTTTTCATATTAGAAGGAATTTTTGAAATATTTCATCATTACATTGAATTCGATTGAGAACAAATCGATTGAGGACATTCCATATTAGTGTTTGATAGTGAAAACAATTCTTTCTCTTTCCCTTAAATAGGCGTTCATTGAAAAGAAACGATTGCTTATCATATTTTATGCATGCTTTGGGAATTGAGTCATCATTCCATCAATTTCACTTTCATACACCCTTTGAGTAAAGAACAGTTGTAAAACAAACACTAATTAAAAATTATCTAGTACCTTTTTTGTTTTCAGGATCTTCCACCAACAGTAGACTAGGGTTAACACTTTGGATTAAGCTATGAGTACAACTCTCCAAAGTTTTCAAAACAAACATTAGCATCATGAGCTAGGGAGAGTCAAATCCAATTGTCGCATCAGTTTTATGGGATCCCCCTCTCACACAGAGGTTACGCATGAGGTTGCATTCGGGCAAATTATGGAGATTATCCTTCCGTGGTTCAATTGTTTGTAGTGGTCGGATCGTATATTGGGGGTCACTTGAAGGTATACCCACGATTATGTGTGGGAGCCTCTCGGGTTGATTTTGGACTTGTTATCCTTCCCATACGTTTCGGATCGGACTGTTGGTTGCACCCGCCCAGGGACTCACTGCGAATTGGTGTCTTTAGTTGCCATAATCTTTAGGTACTTACACAAGGTGATGATGAAGGGAAGTCTCACTGTACTTGGAATAGACATTGGTCAAACTCACTCGGGATCCTTGGAGGGTAAATCCACAATTACTACGTGGAAACTTGCACCAAGGTGAAATTTCGTTAAGCAGGTCACCATTGTAACTATTCCACAATATCCTAGCCCCTTCTTGACTTGATCACGCGACGTTGGATTTCATCACCAACTAGTACAATCATCAAGAGAAGTTTTGTCTGCTTAGTTGATTCCTAGATTTATTAGCGTATGTTGTTTCTTTTTGTTAGTTGGCCCTAGATTTTCAGTGTGTTCTGCTATCCTCCACAATTGAGCTTGTAGACGATAAAGGTCTTTGTCGATCACATAAGATGCAAGGGCTGCCTCCGGAAGGCTATCAACCCTTACCTCCTAACCCTCCAGAAGACAACTACCACAAAGACGTAGAAAATCAATCTGACGCTGGAAGTGTTATTGCTCCTCCATTAGATAACTCAGAAGGCACTTTGGTTACGGTTGAAAATCCCACTACATCTGTGTCGGTAACCCCTCTTGAACCACTTTTGGTTCGTTTAGACTCCCTTAGGAATGTCATAGACGAAGAGGTCCCACGATTATCGGAGAGGACTTTTGCTTAAACATATATGGGATCCACAGAACCAATGTTGGGTGAAGAGTATAGGACTCTTGTTCGTCCTAGCACTATAGTAGATACCAATCCCACACCTTCTCGTTCTATATGGAGGACTTCATCAGGACGTGATCTCTATGAACATTTTGAATCCTTTCGATAACCCTTTCATCCTCATGACCCTCCTAGTGAAACAGGACCATTCGGTCAGACCATGAATCACCCAGTCGATCAGGTTGTTAACCCTATTGTTACACTAGCACAAGTCCATCCTAATGTTGGACTCATCACCTCTACTCATCTCCAAGGCACTTCAATCCCTACCCCCGTTTCTACAAGTTTTTACTCTACAGCTCCACATGTTCCACACGATCCTGTTGGGACATCTTTTCAGCCGAGAATGCAAAACCCTGCTAGCCCAACACAACCAGCTAGAGGGAAACCACCATCTAACGAACTTTTCCTTCTTGGAGGACTACCATTATATGGCATGCCTACCCCTCCTGGGGGACAACGCCATTTTCATGCTCCTTTTGGAGGGAAACCTTCATTCGCCAGTCATACCCCAGTCGTTAATCCACCATTGGCAGGGGGAAACCTTCGTTTGTTGGAAACCCTTCACAATCCTGGGGAGTATCTTTAGGAGGCACTTTTATTCAACCCCACATTGGGGGACACTCGTATAATAACCCACTAGGAGGAGTATCAAATCATGTTCCTTCCAGAACATCTTACGAACAATCTTATCCGGGCGGCATCCCAAACACCACCTGGAGTTCTCCGAGACCACGGTCTTATCCTCCTCATGAGTCTAATGTGTATCCACCTCCGGGACCTACCCCTTACCATCCTCAAGGGAAAAACATTTATCCTCCTCATGGGAAAGAAAATCACCCGGCCTATAATGTTCAGAACCCACCGGGTTATGCAAATATTTCTCATCCATCATCGAATCCTGCTTATCCTAGCCAGCAACAACCATATGTAGGAGGACCTACTGGTTACAACTATCCACCTAACCCAGTTTATGGTCTTACTGGTGTTCCTATGCCACACCAGTATTATCTGCAAATTAACTGAAAGCTACCTTTCCTTGCGACTCTGGATCTCCCAGACTTGTCTCGGTTAACTAATGATCATATTTTTCATTCACCGATTTGGCCAGTCATTCCAGCTAAACTTCCTTCTGATATTCCAAAATTTGACGGAAAATCTGGTGAAGATCCAAACAACCATGTGATGACTTTCCATTTGTGGTGTTCATCAAACTCCCTCATGGATGATTCTGTATGTTTGCGTCTTTTCCAGCGAACACTTACCGGCTCGGCAACAAAGTGGTATATTGAACTACCACGTGCTTCTTTTCATAATTTCAATTCCCTTTCCATGTATTTCCTCATGCACTTTCAACTACCTATTCACTACGAGACGGGTACTGAACTCTTGACCTCCCTTCGTCAAACTGACTCTGTGCATATCTCCGACCATATTTATGAGTGGAGGCGACGACGAAGGATGATCAAGGTAATCATTCCTAACATATTATTGGTGGAATGGTTTACTAAATCACTTCTACCCCCGATCGCTCGTGATGTTGCTATGGGTGGCATGGTCACAGAGGAACAAGCCATTGCTCGGGCTCAGTATTTAGATTTGGTTTATTCACAATCTGGTACTTTGTATGATTTTCTTCCGAATGTCGCTCGAGCTAATAACGATCCATCTAAGCCGTCATCATCATCTCATGCAGATGGCATTATCGGTTCCATCAACACTCAATATACTTCCCAATCGCTCACACTCTCCTCTACCTCCCCCCAAACTCAGATCTCTGAGGTGAATGCATTTCATTCTGCACCTTCACAGCAATCTGGAGGTAAGAAGAAGACAAAGAATAAATCAAAAAATAACAACGAACAACCAAAAAATCAAGCTCAAACACCTGCTACCAAAAAGCAAACACAACGGAAACTGAAATTCTCATGTATCATTTGTGGTGACGATCACTACACTCGAGACTATCCACTTCGCAATAAAGTGGCCAAAATTTTCCAAGGAAAGTCACAACCCGCTGTGCTTACTCAGCCTTTTCCACAGCAACAATCCATGGTTGCTGAAACCCCCTCTCTTGGGGGCAGTTCTAGCCATCCTAATGATGAGGCCTCGTCGAGTTCACATATTTATATGTTCAATGGGATTAATTTCACCACTCGCTCTAAGACGTATGACACACCAGGTAACCCTGACAAAGGAAAAGACACTAACGGTACCGGTACTTTACCAGATCCATCATCGTCCTCCGTTAGTCTTCCATCAGTTAATTCTTCATCTGGACCACTTCATATTGAGAAACCCATGTTCGACTCTATCTGACGCCCTCCTAAGAGCACTATACGTAAAGCTACCTTTAATCCTAGTTCACGTGCCACCCAGAACTACAACATTGTTGAATATTTGGCTCAAGCACCGTGTGTTATGTCTACGTTAGAAGTTCTATAGCACTACCCCAGTCAACGTAGAACGCTCTTGGCCTCTATTGGTGTTTTTTATCCTGATTCGTCCAACCATATCATGTTTAACTTGGACAATTATGCATCTCGACTCTCTCACCAACTTGCTTTTCAAGTTGATGTTGTTGTTCACAATCAACAAATCCATCGAACTATTATGGATGAGGGAGCCTCAACTTGTTTCATGTCTTTAGCGTGTTGGAAAGGTTTAAAATCACCCGCACTTAACAAATCCCCAACGATGTTATGCACCTTCAATGGGCGAGGTTTTCATCCTCATGGGCTTTTACAGTCCCTGCCCATCCAATTAGGTGGTAAAATTGTTATTGTTGATGTCGAGGTGGTCGATGCTCCCCTCGATTACAACTTGTTACTTGGAAGAAGTTGGCTTTATGCTATGATTGTCATTGCCTCGTTGGTCTTTTGATGTGTACAATTTCCTCATTAGGACAAAATTGTCACTGTCGATCAGTTGGATTTCTGCTTGACCGATGCTCACGTTCCTGCTACCAACAATATTCCTTTCTTGGGAGACCACAAGATCACATATGAAAGTGTTGGTGTTGTCTTACTGAAAGATTCTAGCCTCATGGGTACCTTCCCTACACCACTTCCACCAACTACACATCATATTTCCACCGTCAATATGATATCGACCGCAGCTTATCAATATTTGGAATCATCTGACCTTTGGATTGTACCTTTTCCATTGGAATTCGATGCACTAGGTGAAACCATGCCACTTAGTCTAGCCGAAACATCATACGTTTCTATCCAATCCACTTCCCCCTTTCGAATGACCAACATCTATTGGCACCTGACGGTTCCTCGATGCAACCACGGTTGAGTTACTTGTCATCTACGATCGATTACATTTCTCCAAATTTTTCCTTGGATGAATATATCATGGAAATGTTGCGCATTGACGAGCTACCTTAGGATGATAACCATCATCGATCCTCTTTTCTTCCCCCTTGTGAAGAAATTTGGGTAGATATACAGTCTATCTCCCATCCTAACGATGATTTTCTATCATCTCCCATGCCTTCAACTTATGATGATTTGGATCCGGTAGTTGACATGGTGATCTCTTCGGTAGGGTTATTGGATCCTTATCTCCTTACCCCTGTCACAGCCCTCAACATGTGTTCCTTCCAGAGTAATTATCTTCCATCCAGTGATGATCTCTTGGAATCCATGACCGAGTTTTGTCCCTTGACATGGTATCCTTCCAGAGTGTTATTCTCTTGAAAGCCATGATCAAGCCGAGTTCATGAGCATAGTTTTTCCTCTCTGTAGCAAGCTTGTTAAAAAATGAAACAGAAGTCATGAGCATAGTTTTCCTCTCTGTAGCAAGCTTGTTAAAAATGAAACAACAATCTGGGGATCGAACCTGGAACCCTGAGCATAGTTCTTTTCCTATGTCAAGCTCATTAAAAAATGAAACAATCACCTCTCTTGAACATTATTTTCATCCACCTTTCTCCTTTTTCTCATCTAGTAGAGAAATTGGTGACAACCTCAAAGTCAGTGAATGAATTGAATCTTGGAGGGCATGTCTCCAGCCTTTGATGATCATCTGGAGTTAAGCCACTAGATTTTCAAGCTAGGGGCATACCGAGCTTAGTCTTCGTTCTTTCTCGTGCTCATAAAATACATGAGAATGCATCCAGGTAAACTTTTATCTCTTTTTCGGACCTGTATGGATACACGAAAAAGGAACCCCCTAGAGTCTCCTTTAAGCTCTTTTCAGACTCTCTAAACATGAAAATATTGTCGAGTGATCTTGCTTCCTTTCCCACTCATTAAAATGTTTGAAAGGGCTTTCGAGTGATAATTTATCTCTTTTTCGGCCTCGCGAGACTAACATTACGAAAAAGGACAACATTGGAGTCACCTTTAAGTTCTTTTCATACTCTCTAAACATGAAAAGATTGTCGAGCGACCTTGTTCTCTTCACCCTCGTTAAAGTATTTGAAGAAAATGTCTGTTGAGTGATATTTTATCTCTTTTTCGGTCTCATTAGACTACTTTAAGAAAAAGGAACTAAGAGAGTTCTCTTTTAATTGTTTTTCCAGACTCTATAATCATGAAAAACCTTCAAGTTTTCTATCTTTGGACTCATTAAACAAACATCGACAGGCCCATATGGGACCGAACCCTTACTTCTTCCATTTCGTTAAACAAAGGAAGAGGAACTCACTAAAGGTGAGTTGTATCGAGCATGTGTTACCCTCCTCGAGCTCATTAAATTAAAAAGAGGTACTCGTCTATCTGGATGGGGGAAAAAATTGAAAGAAGCAATCCAAGCAGTTTTTGAGAACATTACCAGTAACTCTTAGAGTCACCCTTGAACACGGCACTTTGTCTTTGCGCACATATTAATCCGTTGAACCTCTGCATTGAAACAATCCTCTGAGTTTTTCTTACTCCTTTGGGTCACCCGATGAAAGTCACGGTATCCACTGTATCATCGTGTTTTGGTCCATGTCATGTTTGTGTTGTTGTGCCTCAGTGTTCAAGGGAAGTATCTGCCTCAAGAGTCAACCATCACAAATATCTTGTCTCAATACCTATGTCAGTCCATGTTCATTTGATCTACCAATTACATCTCTGTGTATGTTTCGTGTCGTTGATGGGGATTACATCAAGGCCCTCCTTCGACGAGTCTATTCCTGTCAACTTCAACACATTATCCAAGAACTAGACTTAGAAACCAATTAGTAATTTGGGACCTGCATGCCTCAATGGCAGGCCTCCTCACATTTGACAGTGGGTTTACATCATTGACCTTTGATCGGATGATTCCACGGATGTTCGACTCTAGCTGATCCATTCACATTCGTTGGAATGTACTAGGGTACCATGGGAATCATTGACATCAATGGTGATTTCCCTCGCGCTTGTTAACGGTTTACATCATTGACCGGTAATCGAGTGGTTTCTACCATGTTCGACATCAGGACATCCATTCACATGGTTAGATTCATACTACATCAGGATCGGTAAGAAGACCCTGGGTTGAGTGATCACTCTGATATGTACTTTGCCCAAGTTGTGACGGAGTTTCTCTTGAACATTGACACATATACTACGACATAGATCCACTTTGTATTGGTCGTGGCTATGTCTTGTCATCTCGTAGATCCACTGTGTATTCTTCGTGGCTATGATCAGTTCAGGTCATAGGAGTATAGATCCACACTGCATCCTTGGTGGCTATACCTTTTATCAATATAATTATGGATCTGCAGTGTATTTTATGGCGGCCATATCTTGCAAGTCTTGATCACCCAAGCATAGGTATGCTCGCCTTGGGTTTGAAACATGTCATAATATTTTTTGGATGTTTGTTTGCAGCTTCTACCAGGTTCTCTGAGTCCACACCCTTGCTTTAAAGATTTGTAAAGTGTTTCGGCCATCATTCTCTCTTCTGACCTCACACTTTAGGGGGCATTCTGTTACACATGAAATTTGCACACCTAGGTACCTCGTCCTAAGTGTCGTAAAGTTTTGTATAAGTGTCGCATACACCTTGACACCATGGAATAACCTATGTCACAATCCCTAGTCAATGTGGAGGAGGGATATATTACATGAAGGCAAAGAAATACTAAGTACACATGAATTATTATTAATATTCATGGAAAATAAATTCATTAAGTGAGAGAATCAAGTGCACATGAATTATTATTAATATTCATGAAAAAGAAAGTAATTAAGTGTGAGGATCCACCTCACATTTGGTTTTCTATTTTTTAGGGAAGGTGGAGGATCTCGTGGATGGTTGAAATATTTTCTCCTTAAAATCCTCGAGAGATATTTCCTCCCCAAAATCCTTAAGAGATATTTTCTCCCTAAATATCTTAGAGATCCCTTTCTTAGTGGATCTGATGAGAGATTCTCTCCATGGTGGTTAAGTCTCCAAATCTTATATAATGAGGGATTTCCATGGAGGAGGGGGAATGAAGATTGAGAATTATACCAAACTTATGATCTCATGAGTGGTATGTCATTTGGAGCATCAACATTATGTCTGTGGACTGTTTAAGCAAGGGTTTGGACAAGGGGAACTTGATGAAGCTGTTGCACTCACATCTATGGTTGTAAGTTTTCTTCATTGTTGTTCTCATTAATATAATATGTTTGGCCTATTTCTTTCAAGTCTTTGTTTGATCTCACATGAATTTGTCTCTAATAGATAGATCTATTTCAAGCTAATCTCAGTAGAGTAGGAAGCTGGTTGTATCTTTGTTTGTCTACAGGGCTTATCGAGGAGTTTACGATTGGAGCTTGACTCGGAGTGTGCAGGGAAAAACACTGGTAAAAAGGTACTTCTTTTCTCCTTCCTCCTCACACATTAGTTTATCTAGATCTAAAAGGAAGTCAGTGTCCATGTTAAGCACCTTCTGTCTTAAGAGTTAAGAGTCTAGCTCTCAAGAGGAGATCTACCTGTCCGCAGGGAGATTTTCCTACAACAATAGTAACCCTTCTTTGGAAATTGTTTAGTTAAAGCAGTACATGAGCATGGTCTGTTATAAAGGG
Organism: Picea engelmannii; assembly: GCA_009831015.1. NCBI lineage: Eukaryota > Viridiplantae > Streptophyta > Pinopsida > Pinales > Pinaceae > Picea > Picea engelmannii. The sequence goes on from ML781545.1 coordinate 314,813, forward strand.
TAGGGATACCCAAGATCGATGTCTCCCAACAACCTTGAGAAATTCCTCAACCATGTAAATCCTATCCAATATTTTAGTAATTTCCTCTGTCCCACCTCTGCCATTACGCCAAGTAGGCCTACAGTCAATAGGGGTTATATACACTAACCCCTTTTCTTGCAATATTTCTTTAAAATACCATGCCAAAGGGTCCAATCGGGCTTTGTCCCCCCACACTTCACCTACATACATAGTGAAATTTAGGACACCTGTAATAATTAAGTTTTTATTGTCCAACATTCCATTGTTAACCACCATGTCCAGGAAATTTTTCTAGTCTATACACGGCCCATAGCAGTTAACCAAAGTAATCGACTAATTTAGGCCAAGTAGAGTACCTGTCAATAAAATGCCACCACAACTTAAAAATGAAGAAACAGATAATTTAAGTGGATCTCAAGCAATACAGAGACCCCCAGAACGTCGCTCTAAAATGACAACACACACCATCTAGTTTGGTTGGATGGTACTAACAAAAGCTCACGCTTTAAAATATTCCACCAATGTTTCTTGGAAAAAGAGAATATCAGGTAAAAGGATCAACAATAATCTTCAGAGGGAAACACACTCAGGAGCCCCTCCAAATACCCTTAGGTTAAGGGAGAGTAGGATCATTATTTTTCCTTGGCTAGGGCTTTAATACCTCTAAGAGTCCCTTGTTCATAAAATAGTGTGTCTGGTTGTGTCACCCGTTTTTCCTTATCCTTAGATTTTCAGAGTGCACTTATGGTCTTTAAAGGTGAGAGGTCACTCCCCAGTCCACTTCACTAGGAAATATCTTTAACAACAAGTTTTTGTCGGTTGAATGTCCCCTCAATAGTAAGACCCTAAGTAAAACCCTCCTCATGGCTAACCTCAACCAATCCCTGGAAAATGGGTAGGGGAGTAGGTGACTACAGACCACAGTAAGTAGGAACCAATGTGTCAAGGACAGCTCCCAAAGAATTTTCCCCAACCTTCGCCATCCTAACCCCTCGAGAGTCCCTACCCCACCTCTCTGAAGTGAAAGGACAAACCCTCATGCCCTGACTACGCTCAGAAGGAGTCATGGTAGTACTCCCCAAACCCAGACCAGTAGCATCATACCCTAGGTTCATATTTTCCCCCAAAACCATGGTCGGGCTAGAGTGTAAGGTTGGTGCAAGATGAAAATCATTATCCAGAAGAGTGGAGAGTTTTAGAGTGTCCAATTCTAAAGCAGTCAATGTCGAGAAAAGAGAAGGACATAGTTTTTTTAACTTACCAGCTTCAGTATCCAAATGCGATGAAGGATCTAAGTCTTTTGTCGTCATGTTCACGTCCCCACACCAAGGTGAGGTGACCCCAGGAGAATCGTAGTAGGCAATTTTCTGGAGAATGGAAGACTCATATTCCTCCTCGTACACATAACCAGGACAATTTTTACGTAGATGACTTGTTCGTCGATAGAAGGAGCACTTGAAGGGGACGCCCAGGTAGTCCAGCTTCTGAACAAACACTCGCTCATGCCATTCAATGTCCAAAGCCTCCAGTATGCCCTTATTTAGATCTAGTTCAACCAAAACTCTACCCATCTGCCTATCGTTTCGTTTGAGGGCCTCTTCGTCAATGGCAAGGAAGTGTCCTAGTTCATTGCCAATAGTTGTTAATGATTTTATGTTCCAGAGTTGTAATGGAAGCCCCTGTAGTAAAACCCACACATGTCTGTGTTGAAAATACATCAAGACTGAATCAAATCTCACCCTCCAGTGCTTGAGCATGAAGTTTCCTTCCTTAACAATCCAAGTCATGGAAAGAACTTTCTCAGAGTCCTCTGGAGTCTTAAAGAGGAAGCAGAACCAACCCCTAGTCAGTGTCACCACCTCCGGTGTATACTCCAGCAAGAGGGTCCAAGTAAGGTGCACCTAGTCGTCTAAAATTAATCTAGATCACGCTTTGTATGAAATCCTCCCTACTAGAGCACGCAGATCCAAGGATCAGGTCTCTTCCAAACCAATGTCTCCCCCTAGAACCATCTTACGCTTGGACTTGTTGGAATTCCACGATCTTGCCCCAAGTCCCTTCCTTTCACCTAGTCTATAGGCGATAGCAGAGTTACTTCGGCATGTGCTCTATAAGTAAGAGTCTGGAAATACAGTTGCCTTGCGGAAAGCTTCACTCTGGCTAAGCCTCTCCACTCCTAATCTGTGTTCTGCAATAACCCCCAAGACAACTCCAAGTTCAAGTGCTAAGTTCTGGGCATGAAGTGTCCCTTTACTTTCTTAGCATTTGCTTCGTAGCTCATCATCCATGACAAATAAACCTTCCTTACTCCACAGTGCCTCATCCTCCATGCTTATCAAAGCGTTGACCTCAGCGTCCATCCAGAACCTCCCTACGAAACCATCACCTGCCTCAAAACTAGTCACTTTAGTACTTAGGTGTAAGCATGTCAACACAATGTAAGCAGGTTTCTCAGGAAGATGCTAGCAACCCACTACTCCAAGGACCTTCCCACCAATAGATCAATTAACACATTATCTTACCTATAGCAAGAATAAATGAGTTAATGAAAACAGATCAGGTCAGGACCGAAAACCAATGCATCGAAAGTTATGAGGCCTCGAAAAACACAAAGCATTCCAGTTCCCTCTTCCTCCATTCAGCTCTGGATTTTCCCCCCATTTTTCAAACCTCTTGGCATCAAGGTTTCCAAAACGTCTCATATTAGGTCGATCCCTCATTTTGTATTATGAGGATAGAAGATATATTTTAAGCTCTGTGTTTTAAAATTTCGAAGAATCATTGTAATTTTTGGTTGTACAGTTCCGCTACAACCCACTTTTAATATAAGCTTAATCGTTTATATTTATTAAAAAAAAAAAACATCAAAGGGGCTACCTTAAGGCTTAAGCCACATGGATTAAAAAAAACATCAAAGGGGATAGAAGATTAAAAAAAACGAAAATAAAAAAGAAATAAAGAAATTAATCATTTTTAAAATACAATTAAATGATTTGATTAAGTTAATTCGATTACTTTTAAAGTACACTTACATCAAGTGCAATTAAATCAAGGATTTTGTATATAACATTATATTATATTTTATTATATAATAGGTAATTATAAATAAGTCAAAATTTAAATATAACATTATGATTTATTTTATTTTATAATAAATAAGTCAGAATTTAAATATAACATTATGATTTATTTTATTTTATAATAAATAAGTGTGATATGGAAGGTATAACATTATGATTTATTTTATTTTATAATAAATAAGTGTGATATGGAAGGTATAACATTATGATTTATTTTATTTTAGAAATAAGTGTCATGGAAGGTATAACATTATAATTTATTTATTTTATTTTGTAAAAATAATTAAGTGTTAATAGATTTTTTATATAACATTATATTCTATTTTATTGATGATGATGATGATTAATGTCTACTAAGATCAAATTGGTCAAAGTAATTTTAATATTGAGGCGAAGACACACGCAAAAGGTTCCTTTTATAATAGATAATTATAAATAAGTCGGAATTTAAATATAGCATTATGATTTATTTTATTTTATAATAAATAAGTGTCGTATGGAAGGTATAACATTATAATTTATTTTATTTTATAAAAATAAATAAGTGTCAATGGAAGGTAAACAAGGTTGTGTGGCAGTGCAGTCCCTGCCAACGAGGTTAGAAAGCAAATTGTGGAAAATGGGGTCGAATTGTAAATGAAACGAAGTGTTCAATGCAAAATGTATATCACTGGAGATGGGGAAAAAGTAAATGAGGGTTGGACTTGTGGGTTGGTTGGTTGGACGTTGCACTTTTATTGTCCCGTAGCGATTTTGTATTAATTCCTTATTTAGCCAGTCTTTTGGATCTAGGGCTCTCAGGCTAGCGGGCAAACAATTGGGCCTCTATTGTTCTACGCTCTACAAATAGCACCCACAATTCCGCGATATACAAATTCAGAAGCGGACCTACGGTAAATTATTACTGTTAAATATTGATATTGCATAATTTAATTAGACAAGAAAGTTTGTACAATCTGGTTGGTCGAGTGATAAAATTATTCCAACAAACGAGTAATACATAGTAAACATGTACTTTTATAAAGTATGGACATGAGATTTTATAGAACATATGCGAATCCCTCATTCCATACTTGGGCATTTTTTGGATCACGGGCTCGCGGCCTGGCGGGCTAAAAATTGAGTATCTATTGTTTCATGTCCTACAAATAGCACCTACACTTCCGCAATATACAAATTGACAAACGGACTTGCGGAGATGACTCTTTATATAAAGTATGGACATGAGCTTTTATAGAGCATATGTGGATCCATCATTCCATACTTAGGCACTTTTTGGATCGTGGGTTCGCGGCCTAGTGGGCTGAAAATAGAGTCTCTATTGTTCTGTGTCCTACAAATAGCACCTAGACTTCCGCGATATACAAATTGACAGGAGGACCTATGGGCTACCTAGATGAACATTGCATTTTTATTGTTTTAGAACATATGTGGATCCCTCATTCCATTCTTGGGCACTTTTTGGATCGCGGGTTCGCAGCCTGGCAGGCTGAAAATTGAGTATCTATTGTTTTGTGTCCTACAAATAGCACCTAGACTTCTGCGATATACAAATTGACAGGTGGACTTGTGGATATGAGTCTCTATATAAAGTATGGGCATGATATTTTACAGAGCATATGTGGATCCCTCATTCCATACTTAGGCACTTTTTGGATCGCGGGTTCGCGGCCTGGCGGGATGAAAATAGAGTCTCTATTGTTTTGTGTCCTACAAATACCACCCAGACTTCCACGATATACAAATTGACAGGACGACTTGTGGGCTTCTTCGCTGAACATTGCATTTTTATTGTTCTGTAGCGATCCCATATTAATTCCATATTTAGCCACTTTTTTTTATCGGGGGCTCTCGGGCTGGCTGGCTGAACATTGCACTTTCATTTTTCTGTGTCCTCCAAATAGCACTTGGACTTCCACAATATGCACACTCACAAATGGACTCTAGGATTGGTGGGTTCAAATTTTCCATTGTTTAGGTATGGCAATCCCTATTAACTATCCAACATATAAAAAAACATTATTTTCAACACTAAATTATTAATATTACATATTGATATTGCAGAATTTAAGCAGAGAACAAAGTTTGTCCATTTTGGTGGACCTACTGATATAAAAAAAAATCGACAAACGAGCAATACATAGTAAACATGTAATTTTATAAAGTATGGACATGAGATTTTATAGAACACATGCGAATTCCTCATTGCATACTAGGGCAGTTTTTGGATCGCGGGTTTGTGGCCTGGCGGGCTGAAAATTGAGAATTTATTGTTTTGTGTCCTACAAATAGCACCTACACTTCCGCGATATACAAATTGACAGGCGGACTTGCGGAGATGACTCTCTATATAAAGTATGGATATGAGATTTTATAGAGCATATGTGGATCTCTCATTCCATACTTAGGCACTTTTTGGATCGCGGGTTCGCGGCCTGGCGAGTTGAAAATAGAGTCTCTATTGTTCTGTGTCCTACAAATAGCACCTAGACTTCCGCGATATACAAATTGATAGGAGGACCTACGGGCTACTTGGCTGAACATTGCATTTTTATTGTTCTAGAACATATCTGGATCCTCTCATTCCATACTTGGGTATTTTTTGGATCGCGGGTTCGTGGCATGACAGGCTGAAAATTGAGTATCTATTGTTTTGTGCCCTATAAATAGCACCTAGACTTCCACAATATACAAATTGATTGTTGGACTTGTGGACATGATTCTCTATATAAAGTATGGGCATGAGATTTTACAGAGCATATGCGGATCCCTCATTCCATACTTAGGAACTTTTTGGATCACGGGTTCGCGGCTTGGCAGGCTGAAAATAGAGTCTCTATTGTTTCGTGTCCTACAAATACCACCCAGACTTCCACGATATACAAATTGACAAGAGGACTTGAGGGATGCTTCACTGAACATTGCATTTTTATTGTTCCGTAGCGATCCCGTATTAATTCCATATTTAGCCACTTTTTTTTATCGGGGGATCTCGGGTTGGTTAGCTGAACATTGCACTTTCATTGTTCCATGTCCTCCAAATAGCACTCAGACTTCCATGATATCCACATTCACAGATGAACTCGAGGGCTGGCGGGTTCAAATTTTCCATCGTTTAGGGATGACAATCCCTATCAACTTTCCAACATATAAAAAAACATTATTTTAAATACTAAATTATTAATATTACATATTGATATTGCAGAATTTAAGCAAAGGACAAAGTTTTTCCATTTTGGTGGACCGACTAATATAAAAATTTTCCAACAAACAAGCAATACATAGTAAACATGTACTTTTATAAAGCATGGACATGAGATTTTATAGAGCATATGTGCATTCCTTATTCCATACTTAGGCACTTTTTGGATCGCGGGTTCGCAGCCTGGCGGGCTGAAAATTGAGGTTTTATTATTCTATGCCCTACAAATGGCAGATAGACTTCCATGATATACAAATTGACAGGTGGACTCGGGCTAGTTGACTGAACATTGCACTTTTATTGTCCTGTAGCGATCCCGTATGAATTCCATATTTAGCCATTTTTTTTTATCGGGGGCTCTGGGGCTAGCGGGATGAAAATTGGGCCTCTATTGTTCCGCGTTGTACAAATACTACTCACAATTCCGTGATATACAAATTGACAAGGAGACCTACGAGTTGGTTGGCTCAACATTGCAGTTTCATTGTTTTGTATCCTCCAAATAGCACTTGGAGTTCCACGATATACAGATTGACAAATGGACTTGAGGGTTGGCAGGTTCAAGTTTGCCATTGTTTACAGATGCTAATCCCTATCAACTATCTAACATATCTAAAAACATTATTTTCAATACTAAATTATTAATATTAAATTTTGATATTGCATAATTTAATTAGATGAGAAATTTTGTACAATCCGGTCGGGCGACTGATTTAAAAGTTTTCCAACAAACGACCAATACATAGTAAACATGTACTTTTAGAAAGTATGGGCGACATTTTATAGAGCATATGTGGATCCCTCATTCCATACTTGGGCACTTTTTGGATCGTGGGTTCTCGGCCTGGCAGGTTGAAATTTGAGCCTCTTTTGTTCTGTGTTCTACAAATATCACCCAGACTTCCGCGATATACAAATTGGCAGGCGAACTTATGGACTCCACGTCTGGCGGGTTCAAGATTGCAATTGTTTAGGGATGCTCATCCTATCTAACTTTATCTAAAAACATTATTTTCAAATACTAAATTATTAATATTAACTATTGATATTGTATAAGTGAATTACATTAAATTATTAAAGGATGTTAAATCGTTTATTTTTTAAAAAATGAAGCAAACAAAAGAAAAAAAGAAAAAAAAAATCTATCACCACAAGCATAACAAGGACCATATTGAATTTTAAGGTCCTCTTGTTCATATGATAACACAATTTCACTCCGCACGGTATATATTCATTGATTTCAAATTATTCTAGGATATCAATTTTGCCAAGTTCATCGAATAAGCAAAAATGCCAAAACAACGACCAATTTGAATTTTAAGAGCCTCTTGTTGCTATGATAGGACAGTTTCACTTCGCACACTATATATTCTTTGATTTCAAATTATTTCAGAACAATAATTTGACCAAGTTCATCGATCAAGGAAATCTGCTAAAGCAAGCCACATAGTACATTTGTGTCACAGCGCCATGGAAATTATCAGGCAGATCTGCCGGCCAGCTGGCTAAAAAATTCAATTATATTGTTATGTGTCCTCCAAAGAACAGTTGGAGTTCCACGGTATACAAATTGACAGAAAAAGCAGATAACCAAGAACCAACCATACTTTAAACAGGCCGCAAGCAAGTTCCCAGAAGGTTCCATAGAGCAGAACCCATCGACCTTTGTACCAAACAATTTGATATACATATAAAAGACGTCGCCACATTCGTTTTCTCTTGAATCTGTTATATGTTCCCAGTAGAAAATAACCGAGAACATGCGATATATGGGGATTACAGAGATATGGGCCAAGTCCAACGAACATTCATCTGGATGTTGAACAAATGTTACAGAGACACATGAGGTATTTTTGTTTCCTGCCAAAGTTTGATAAATTTTTTCCCCTTCTTCAGCTGATATGCAAAATTGCATTGTCCTTATTCAAGGTGAATTTGTTGTGTATCCAAAGCTGCCGCAACATGTAGACATTGCTTGCCTTTTTATGTAGATATGTTTCATACGACAACTCTGCCAACTCAGGAAACACATTTTGTAACAGAGGCTTCCTAACCGTACAATGCACAGTTGTGTTGCCCATGGTTCGGATAATAGCATTCATGCAATGTCCATATATATATGGACATTTTTCACCGCATCCCAAACAATCAATTGTATCATCACTTATCAAAGCGGAGGTAGAAGCAGCGAAGTTGCATTTTGCACATACAAGATCAAAGGGGGTCGAGTACACATTGGTTGCAATGAAAAGACCTTCAACCTGGGAACATGAGCAAAGGGATTAATACATTGAACAACATAATACACAACTACACCCCCCCCCCNCTCCTTTTAAAAAAAAAAAAAAAAAAGCAGGGGCAGAAATTTGTTGAAGGTTATTTCTATAAGCAAAGTGAGAATGATTTTGTGGATGTATACGCACAACAGTTGTAGAGCTATCCATTTTCTTCAGATCCTCTATTATATATGCTCGCAACTCTGTTACAAACATTGCCTGGGTTGTCTGAAATATCCTTTCTCTAGCATCCCTCTTCTTTGTTATATTTTTGAACATCATAAGTGGAATCTGCCCTCTGTGCAATTGGTGTTCCATTCACGAAAACAAATCTGAATACATATCGAACAATTGTAGCTGCAACATGGAACATTGCAATATTTGTGTAACTTATCCGACATACATGCACATGCGAAAGTAAAGGACAAAATTGAATATGAAAAGCGGTACCATTTCCTTGTCGTTGTAGGACTCTCCATCCTTTATATGGAGAATGTGTTGCGAGCCAAATTTTCTCGCCAGTGTAACAGCAGCCCCAATCGTTCCGATTGGGTAAATATCAGTGCTCTATGCAAGCTGGCTAATAGTCGAGTCCGGGACGAAACGATATTCTAAACAAACATCGGGAATTTTTTCCACAATGCTTGTTTCGTTGAGCGAAATAATTTGATCGCAATCACCACGGTCATATACTATTTTGGGCAATATATTAAAATATGTAATGGATATCCCATTATGTGGCAATATCTTTTATGCATGTTTCTGGACAAGTTGTGGAGGAACAGTCAGTGTCACTATCATCATGGTGTCCTTGTCTATCATGCTAGCGTGCATAATGGATCTACTTTTGTTTGCCTTGTCCAGGTAAGTGCTATAGACAACCATTATGTCCCTGATGAACATTGTCCAGTTTGGCAGTTGTTCAAGCCCTCTATTGATAGTACTTTGGATGTCACAACTCTAGACCTGGTGACATTTTTTGAACAGAAAAACTAAAGTGAATGGTAGTGTGCTACAAGTATACGCATAGTTTTGATGAACTATGGAGCTAGAGTTTCGCAACCACACCTCTTAGTCTGTGGAACATGCAGCACGTTCGACGTCTCACTTGTACTTGTCGATACTTCTTGCGATCTGAAAACCATGTATTGCAGATGACATCAGCATATTCGCCATGCCATAGATGAATATATAGCCCAACAAATTTGTTTAGTAAACATAGTAAGAGCAGAGCGTATGCATATTTACCTTTGGCCTTGTCAGTCTATTGATGTCTGGGATGACTGACTGCTCATGCCCATGTCACTAGTCCAACTTTTTATGATGAAAGCATGTGCAGATGAACATCAGGACTAAATAATCATATGCATTGTATATTGTCCATCAGAAGGACCAAATAACTGTAAAACTGTATGCATCTAAATTTTTTAACTGGAGAAATGTTTAACAGTAAACAGGGCGTGAGCGTGGGGCACCATGGCCAATCTGTATATCACAGACCCCGAGAAACCAGGGGATCAATCTTCAACTTGCCAGCCTGGCACCTGCAATCGAGAAAGTGGGTAACTATGGAAGAAGGTAGAAGCATGACCACATATGTGAATCCATTAGTCCACCAATCGGCGCACGAAGGAATTTTCAGAAAGCACACTAGGCAGATGAATTATAAAACAAAAGGGATAATAGAAAATGGAAAAAGTAGAAATAGGGAGCGCAGAAAGGCCCATTATTGCAAAGTCATCATTTTCAAGTCTAATATAATATGCCCCCACCTGGTTTGTCTATTTAATTTACCAGCACACTTGGTATACCTTTTAGAAGATTGCACCACAGAACCCTCTGTTGTTGCACAGAACAATTCATCTCCCTGTCCAAGCAACCTGTTTTTTCCAAGGAAGCAACATCGAAGATGCAATGGACACGAAGGCAAGTTAGTATGAATACAAACATCTAAAAGAAAGAGAAACAGGTCTATTTACCCGCCAAAGAGTCCTTCATCCTATCTAGCCATTATGTTTGTTTAAATGCATCAATGTAGTGCAAACAAAACGGACATGAACCATCTTAGTATGTAGGAAGGAACGCATGTAAGCAAGATAACTTACCATGTAGGAAGGCACGCAACTAGTTTAACACATATACAGACTATAAATGAATTACAAAACAACGCAATATGAAACAACAGCACAAGCATGCATCTTTCTATATCCTCTTCAGCCGATGCAGTATTTCGAGGAAAAATGTACTCCGAGAAGCGTATTTACATAAACATTTAAGACTGCCAGGTTGTCTAAGGACCTCGCGGTATGCAAACATTTAAGCTGTCAGGGGTGTTGGAGGAAAACATTTACGCTATCAGGCCTATTGAGGCATCTCAGAATAAGTGTCAATACATTTCAACAAATATACATCCGCCAAAGACGCCATAAACTTTGGAATTCTCAATCACTACAAAGCTTGGATATCAAAACATTTCAATATGCTTAGTACATATGAAAACTTACAGATATATTCCCCTAGCAGAAAATGCTAAAACAAACATTCCAACTAATGCTAGCATTAATCGACCTTCAAGCAATACAGAGGAAAAATATATGATTAAAAAATACTGTCTACGAGAAAAACTTTGGATATGTTGCCATATCTTACATTGGGAATAGCGCAGCGGACAATAAGACCTCCAATCTCTTATCCAATCAGATCATTACATATATGTTGCTTTTTATTATATAAAAATATATTCTTTTAATTCCATAGCTCCAACAATAGGTATTGTGCAAATATTTTGGGTCAAAGGACAAACTAATATGTAGTCAACGCATTATCGATCGTTATAGGCCCTCCATGCCTATGGCAAGGAATAATAAGTTATAAAAGGTCAATGGTCCTAGATGCCTCACAATTCACTAAACTCGTTATTCATAATCATTGACACCTCCAACTTCTTTGATTTTTAATGTTAAATATTTTCGGAAGAAAATATATTTTAATGATAATGTTTCTTGTTTCTTTTATTATCAGAATGAATACAATTAATTATAATATATATTCAAAATAATTAAAAATTTTGTATTTTGTATTTTTATTTATTTAAAATATTAAATTTAAATAAGTTTTTT
>ML781545.1:351040-373416 GCA_009831015.1 Picea engelmannii
GAGAGAAAGCAGTCACTTGGTTCTGCCAGAAGTGGATGTCTCGGCTTCATTGTGTTTTGCTTCCCCTGATGTAATCATCTTTCAGAGACAAAGAGCAAGCCGGGTGGCCTATCCCGAGCTTGTCAAGTGGTCTGTAACCTTTTAGGGACCAAAAGGTCTTATTGTTGGGAGGTGTGATCCGAAATCGGATTCAGCAGGCTATCAGGGCATGAAAAATGCTCAAAAATGAAAGTGCTCGGAATCCGACGAAACCAACACCATGACGTCCGGCTCGTCTTCCTGATTCCGGTGGTATAATTTTTATCGCAAACGGAGTCCGTATGAGGAAGATATCGCATTCTATCCGCCGAGCCAAACATGCAAAATTTTGGGATGCTGACTGTACCTGTCCGTACAGTGACACGTGTCAGTCCGTACAGTGACACGTGTCAGTCCGTACAGCTGACGTGGCATGTCTGTACAATGGCATGGCGTAACCAGAGGACAACACGTGGCAGGTCCGTAGAGGACACGTGGCAGCACCAGGCGACGACACGTGGCAGGTCTGTACGACGACACGTGGCAGGTTCCGTACAGGACACGTGGCAGCACCGGAAGGCGACACGTGTCATGTTGATTTGGCATTTTTGGCGCGTACTTGGACCAATCCTGGAGTGACACGTGTCACCACTGGAAGGGTGACACGTGGCACGGATGACGTCAGCATCGTACGGCGATGACGTGGCAAGCTTACGTGGCGCTGACGTGGCAAGTTGACTGGGCGTACGGCAAGTTGACGTGGCGACGGATGTGGACGAATCAGAGACCGACACGTGGAATTCAGTGATTAGTTGAAAAAAAGGTGCCACGTGGCCCAATCACGGGCTGCCACGTGGCACCCTGGGTTTTGTCAATTTGGTTTGGTTTCCAAAAATCATTTGGGGTCGACCGGGATCGAACCCGCGACCTCTCTCTATAGCCAACGCCTTTGAAATAATCCGCTAGCCAATATACCCGCGCCTGTTCCTTGTTTGAAAGGCGGGGATTAATGTATTTAAGTTAAGGTATTGGTGTATATTGCGGGGGGTCGGGCCGGGGCTTAGCCCCGGCCCGCGGTTACGTTGTGTGCATATGACCAATGCCCAAGTTAAAGGTACGAGCGCGGGGTTTGTGTTTAGCACGAGAGCATATGCCCATACCATGCGACCGGTGCCGAGAGCTGAGGGGGCCAGCGCATAGCCCAAGGGCTAGCGCTCGGCCGTATTGGTAGCATATGACCACCTAAAGGGAGCGCGCGTTAGGCCAAAGGGGGCTAGCGCCTAAATAACTATAATATATAGTTTTGAAAGTGGTTTTTTTAACCAACTTTGATTAATTAATGTAATTAACTCTATTTTGGGAGTTATTGGGCTTTTTAAAAGCCTAATTCTTGGGAGGAAGTTGGAGGTTGAAACCAACTTTCCCAACTATTTAACCAAGGCTTGTTGAGGCCATTTGGTCATGCTTTGAGAGATTTTTGACGGTTTTGGAGAGCAGAGATGCTGAGGCAAAGCCAGGTCTAAGCCAGTTTGAGGCAGATGAGCTGTTGAGGTAGAGATGTTGTCGGACGATTTCTAAGAGTTCGGTACATCCGTTTCAGATGCCGTAAGTTGTGCAAGATTCTAGAGATCATGGCAAACAAGACCAGATCAGTCTAGGAGCCAATCGGCAATTGTAAAGATGTACTAATAAACTTTCAAAAAGAAATCAAGAAGCCTCCCTCACAGAGAAAAGGCCCAGAGACGTAGGCAAGGTTGCCGAACTCCATTATCAAACTTGTGTATTATGGTTTGCTGTTTTCATTGCATTTCAGATTTGCAATTATGTTAATGGCTGTATAATTCATTTGCTTTTCTCGCTCTTTCGTTAAAGTTTCCCAATGGTTAATTAATGCATGCTAAATAATAACTCAACCATAGTCATTTCGAAAAATCCTGACGGATCAATTGTCGAATCATAAAAGGATCCAACCATCCTAATTCAATCTGTTGTGGAATGTTGCACTTCCACGATGAATTGTTATCATGAGATTTAATTACGTTGGTATCAATATTTTTCAGATGATAAGTTATTTTTTCCTATACCGAGTGACATTGATATTCTGACTGGTTAAGATATTTGCTCTTATTATTTGGTTGTCGATAAGGAGTTCTTATAACATGATTTTCCCTTATCATACTTGTATCATTTTCTTGGTTTAATTTTGGTCTATGATTTTCTTCATGCATCGATGTTGCCTTGTTAATGGATGGATTTCAGTTAGTAAGTACACTTGGAGCTTCCATCATTTGTACTCCAATATATGACATTGTCTCGACTTCAACTGGACTTGTGTTTGTTCCTTTCTCTATAACTTGGATTTTAAAGTTGATGATTTTTTGATTTCGATGGGATCAATCATTGTTTCCTAATCAATCAGTGATTTCTTGTTGGCAAGTTGCTTTAACTTTTCTTGTTGTTTTTTCTCACCTTTTAACTTCTTAATCTGAGTGATCAAGTTTTGACTATGATTCTTGAGGCGAAAAATTTCTTTGTTTTATCGATGACAATTTTGTCAATTTCTTTTTGCATATTTTGCATTGATTTTTTATTTTTTCAAAGTATTACTTTTGAGATCTTTAAAGTCTTTTGGCGTTACTAGATCTAACACCAATGTAGAGTCCTACAATGTTATCTTTTCTTTTTGTATGAAAATGTAAAAAACTTATTCTTCATGTTTAAGATGAAAGACCCTAGTGCTTCCATCTAAGATGAACCTAGAATTATGTCAATATCATCACAAAATAAAGATTTAACAATGAATTGCGATACAAAAGTATAGTCTCCAATGCTCAGTTGTAAACTGCTTATGTCATATTGTTTTTCATCCATTGAATCTATCATTTCAATTATATTTGACTCAGGAATCACTAATTGGTTAGCACATTTACTACTAACATAATTTTAATCATGAGTAGGAGCAATAGAGATGATAATATCATTTCCTACAAATGTTATTTTGATTCTAAATAACACAAAAACACATTTTGTAAAGTTTTAGGAAATCTTCATTTTTCCTCATTATTAGACTCCATCTATTTCGTCGAAATTTTACAATAATAATATTTTGACTATGAAACTTATAAAATGTTTTTTTCTTTGTCTCGAAACCCTTATAATAAATTCTTCAATAAATTCCTTGAAAATAAAAAATCCGTTTCACTTCTCTCTCGCTTCCACTTCTAGTTTCTTATTAATATGCCTGATACTATAAAAATATTGGACAAAGAATTTTTTTTTTCAATCACCTTAATAAGCATATAATATTTGAATGCCCTTTTATAATATTACCTTTTCTTTCCATTTTTTTATATATTAAAAATAATCTAATACTTTAATTAAAGTGTAGTCTTTCCATTTTTTTATATATTAAAAATAATCTAGTACTTTAATTAAAGTGTAGGCCTCTTCACTTATAAAAAGACCTTCCCGTCTTTTTGTGGATATAAAAACTTACTTAATCACTTATAAATTGAGTGTTTAGTTACTTATAAAATAAGATGTCAAGTAACTCCTTAAACTTTTTTATATATGAAACTTTTTTTTTAACTTTAAGAATTACTTCTATAACTTTTAAATCGAATTTTAAAATTTAATTTAAAATATTTTTAATCTTTTTTTAATATATTTTCCATTCATATTTCTTTAGAGACATCTAATAAAATTGGAACGATACTAAGAAGATTAGCATGGTGCTTACTTAAGGATGACACATACAAATTGAGAAATGATTTAAATTTTTGCAGACGTGAAGCTATTTTTAACGGAGGAGGTCACGGTTTCCAATTTCTTATTCTTTTTAGAATTAGATTTGAACGTAATCAAAGTGATCGGTTTACCTTGTTTACCATCCATAAAATAAAAAAATATTCAAAAAAAATTATGAAATATTACTTAGGGAAAAAAATAATAATAATATATATAATTCATTTTCCTTTAATATGATAATGTTTACTTTTTCTCTTAAAAATTAATAATATCAACTTTTAAACACCCTTCTGGTACGTTGATATAGTACATCAATGCCTTACTTTAATTATATTTCTTTAAAATAACTTAAATTATTTCATCCATAAACTTGTATTATCGAAATTTGAAGGGCAGATTGAAAAAGTCACAATTTATGGTTGGCCATGACTCTCTAAACGGTAGCTTATCCTTTCACGGTAGTAGATTTAGTAGCGCCCTAATTGAGTTAGCGGTGGCTTACTAAAATGACGGTGATTGCAACACGAGACAACTAATTGTGGCACGATCATCGAGATTTTCTAAGAATCCTTGATTCGTTCCGGCGTTTGTTAATTGCACCACGAATTTTGCAGCTTGTATTTTCTAATTTGCAACAATCAAATGTGTAAAGCGGTTGATTTTCCACCGGCTATAAGCATCTTTTTATTTCTTTCCATTGGTGATGATGGATTCAACGAAAGTGCGGGGAATCTTTTTCCAAATGTACCATAATTTTCTTTCAAGATTCTAATTGGCAACATAGGTTTAAGTGATTGGTAAAATAATTCATGTTGGTGATTCATGTTCTTTGTCCTTCTATTGCTAGTGAGCTTTATATATCTCCAACAGTGGAAGATCTGCGATATGTTCATTTCTCTAGCAAAAATGATCATTTGATTAATCGGTTGTATGTTTCATTTTTCTAGCAAAAACGATCATTTGATCAATCGGTTGTATGTTTCATTTCTCTAGTAAAAACGATCATTTATCAATCGATTGTATGTTTCCTGACTTTTAGGCAAACTAATTACCATAGTCTCAATTTATGGAAATGACGGTTGGTAATCTAATAGAACTGTGATGCTCAAGGATCATTCCCAAGTATCAATTTTTCAGAGTGGACGAGTTTTTATATTTTGTTTTCTTGAGTCGGTGTCCTTTTTCTTCACAAACTATTCTTCACAGAATAATCTTCCTCAATGGAATTGTTGAGTTTTAAATGGCCAATGGTTGATTTGTGGTCAAAGACTTGAAAAACAAAATAGAGAATTATGAAAATTTGAGTGGCCAAAGGTTTGCAATGATGTTGTCAAGGGAAAAAAATTGATCGTGGGTCTTGTGGCCAAAGGCTAGGATCATACTTGCTCTGATACCAAATGTAGTACAGTTTGGTTCAGACTACATACATCCAAGATATTTGGAATAGTACAAAGAAATCCATAAGGATAATTAAATAAATGTATATAAGAATAAGAATATGAATGATAGATGATACAACTGAGAAAGAGGACCATATATATACCCACACAAGGGTTCCCTTTCATGAAGAGACATGACCTTTCATTATAAGGCGTCTCTTCATTATTAATAATTAATTATTTATTATTTATTAGTATTTATATTTATGTTTTTACATTCAACTGCAAAAATAGGAATTGGTGATGGGCTTAAAAAGGTTGTCACTAATTTTGTTGCCAAACTCCCATGCCAAAACTCATGTTGCCAAAACTCCTATGCCAAAAAGAGACCTCGGAGAGGGTTTTTGAAATGAACCCTGGGAGTGCAAGGTGAGACTTGCTCCAATGATAGTTGTAGATGTTATTAATGGGGGCACTCAAGAAGGAACATCGTTTCGTGCTAAGGAAAATGCACTAGTATTGGGAGGCCATGAGGATGTCATCTAGAGGAGAACAAATGGTCTATCCATGCAAATTAAGTATATCATTCAAGACTTTGGTTAGGCAAATGCCATATCGTTAATTTATTTCCTTCCATTGTTTCCTCTTGTTCATTTTTTCTTACCATTCAAGTTTCGCCTCTCCTAATCATGTGCAACCCATATGGTTTCCATGGTTTCCATTCCTACAACTTGCATGGTAATTCTATGTGCATGAATCCAATAATAGCATGTGGCAATATAGGGATTTGTTGTTGACAAGAGGAATAATGGGTTGGATTTAAGAGGAAAACCATGGTTGATTATGCTTGAGGTTGGGAAATGACAATGACCTGTAAACCCTATGTGTGTTAAGAATTAGCTTTGGTTGAGCCAAGATTTTCATTCCAAGAACCTAGAGAGAAATTACATTTAGATTTCCCTTTCCTATGATGGAGCATTAGAGGGTATGGATTTCCTAAGGGACTGCATGGAAGATAAGGTAATCCAAGCCTTGTTTTGTGTATTTTTGTGGGGGGAAAGAATGGCAACTTATTGAAGGGTTGGGTGTGTTGCTTGGATGAATTATTTGAAAGATATGGTGGTAGGTTGTGGTTTTTCTAAAAATTTTTGAGTTTGTGGGTTAGGATGAGTATGATTAAAGTTGAAGAACTTATATTCACCCTTGTAGTTTCGTAATCCTGGCTTGGGGGTGAATTTCATAGTTGATTTCCTATGGTTGGGTGGAAATACATCAGTTTACAGCTAATTTGGTAGTTTGTTATCATAAAGATATGTAATTATCTTTATATATGTGTGAATGTGTTTATGCCAATTATTCCATGAATTGTTTTTGATATATGTGGGGATTTTGTAATGTAATGGTTATCTTGATGATAAATCTATTTATTGATTATGTAAATAGACTTCTATTAATTATATGTAATTATAGCTAATTGTGCATGTTAATTCTAATTACGAATACATGGCCAGGTTGTTGGATGCCATTGGAAGTTATTTATGTTAGATTTGATGTGTTGATATTCTCTATTTTGCATATCTATTTGTGAATATAATCATGAATAGTTAATTATGTTTAAGATCCAATTTATGCAGGGAAAGTCCTCAGGTTCCAGAGCCCTACATGAAAAATGACATGGTCCTCTAATGGCGGTTTGGCCTAGTTGCAGGTCCAAATATGGTGGAGAGGCCCAGTCTGATGGGTCTTATCAGACTCGGGTTAGTTAGTAGTTTTGGAGATTGTCAACTTTGGCAGAGCTTAGGCAGAGTTAACCAGGTTCATAGCGGGCGAGAGAGAGTTTAGTTTGGTGGCAGTTATTTTCAACAGAGCCTTTAGACAATGGGGCCAGGTAGCTAAATGTCTTCCTTGGGGTGAGAGCTGCTACGGTGGGAGGAGAGTTGGGGCCTCTCGGTGTTCTTGAGGTCTTTATTGTTTATTTATTTACGTTAATGAGTTGTTAGGTGAGTATTAAAGGCCTTTAGGCTTGGACCTGGCAGGGTCAAGCTTAAGCAACAGGGCTAAGGACAAGAACCATTATTCCTCTTCAGAGCTACAATAGTTTTTTATTTCTTGCTTGCTAGGTGGAAAGTTTAGAACTTCCAGTGATGGATGTTGAAGTCACTGCACTTATGAGTGTAGATGATGAAGCACTTTGGAAACATGCCACACTTTTTAACTTGGTCGATGAGTACACTGCCGCCCAGTCTGTCAAGGGGTCTTTTCACTCTTCGCAGGATCCGAGGTCTTCTTGTAGTTTACCAACATTTTCGAAGTCAAGTGTTTTAGCGCCCGAACTAGTTTCTATTGCAAAGTCTCCACATAATTCCTGTGAACATTCCTCAGTGAAGAAGAAGAGACGGTTACAACATTTTGATGAATTATACAAGGAGAAGGGAGGCCCTGTATGATTTTTTAGGAGGGGAGACTCGTGGAAGGAAAACAAGTTTAAGAGGAGATTTGTGTTGGGCTCAGATATTGGGAAGGAGGACGCGCGTACCATGGCTATGTGTATGCTTGTTGAGATATTATCCTACCAAAAGCACACTCATACTTCCCTTATTGACTGGGTTGCAAAAAACTGGGAACCTCTTTTAGGTTACAATCTGAAGGTTTTCTTCCTTTCCCATGGTTGGTTTGGGTTTCATTGTAGGAACTCGGAAGATTCCTCACATATGTTGGAAAAACTTTGGGTGGTGGATGGCGGGAGCTTAATGTTAAAGAGATGGCAAGTTAATTTTGATCCTACTCGGGAGTACTTTCAACTTCGACACCTGTGGGTGTTACTCCCTGGTTTACCCTTGAAGTTATGGAACAAAAGGGCACTAAAGGCGGTGGTGAATAGTTTAGGCAGGTTCACTGCAGTGGATGAAGTAGCTCTGAAAGCATCGGATAAGCGCATTTATAAAGTGTTGGTGGAGATTGACATTCATGCAGGGCTTCCAGAGACCATCGAGTTGGAGTGGTGTGGTCTACTTAGGGTTCAGAGGATTGATTTCTTGGGTATCCCTTTCCGTTGTTCGCGGTGCCGACAAACTGGACACCTCTGTAGAGACTGCATAGGGTTTTTTTTTTAAGAAGAGTCTTCTGACTCCTCGCTGCTCCGTCAAACCACTTGCAAAGACCCTCTGGAGGTAGCTTCGGGTGACTAGAAAGGTTTCAACACGGAAGTTGTGCTTACTAGTAGTGATGGGACAGATAGCAGTTTTTCAGGTAAGTTGAGAACACTTTGTCCCTCTCTGTTTTTTTCACTATCCTCCCAGGAACAAGATACATTGGATAAGATAGTCCGGGCTGGTGTGGGTCGTAAACAGGTCTTTGAGCCTTTAGACTCACCAGACATGGACTCTCTCCTGCCCTTTTTTCCTCGTGTTTCTCCTCGGGTCAGTAGCAGGGCCCCTTCACCTAGTGACAGACAGACTGGAAGCCCTGAGCTCGATAGTTTGTTACTAAGTCAGTTAGTTAGTCCCGCCTTTAAGCAGTCTGAGACTCTCTCCTTTCCTAAGTATCTGACTTATTTGGAGGGCATTGTTAGTCAGGAGTTACCTGCTGGTGCTAGTTTGTCGAGGGACATACCCTCAGAGGGCTTGGGCCTGCAACTTGGTTCAGAATAGACTTTTCGAGTGGGGGTTGATATCCCTGGTTCTTTAGAATAGGGCACTCAACGTTGCTTGGGTTTTTAGGGGATGGAGCTAGGAGAAATTTCTGTAGGTACAGTCTTGTATTCTTTAGTTCCACCCTTGAAGGAGCTTCCTAAACTGCTGCCTCTTCCTACCTATCTTGGTAAAACCGTTGTTTCGAATGAATGCTCTGAATGTCCCCAAAACAAAGATATTTCTATGACCCGAGAGGGACCGAGAGCATCATTTGGTAAGGGTTTTTCCTGGTCCAGAGGGCTGGGGTGTGAGATTTCATCGATAAAGACTAGAAGTGCTCGAAAGAGAGTCGATTTTGTTTCTTTGGATTCAGATTGTGTATCTACCTCAGTCACTGATTTTGGGGCGTTTAGAGGCATCAAAGCCCTAGCGCGCACAAAATCATGATAATGTTGTCTTTAAATATTAACGGAGTGGGGGGATCCTTGAAAATGGCCTCCTTGCGTAAACTTCTCAAAATTACTCTCCCAGAAATTATTTTTTTGCAAGAGACTCTGGTTGACGAAACCAGTGCTAGAACTTTCTTGACTTCCTTAAGACCTGATTGGTACACGATAACAATGAGTTCAGTGGGAAAATCAGGGGGTTTGTTGGTGGCTTGGGACCCTACAAAATTTGATCCCAATCCTTATGTTTGTTGTGGTGGTTTACTCTTAACGGGTTCCAGTTTTTAGTTGAAGGAGCAGGTTTCTTTTTTAAATGTTTATGGACCTTGTAGTGACAGAAAAAAACATTATGGGAAAAGGTAGGTGATATGGGAATTTTGTCCCTTAAAAATCTGATTGTGGCAGGTGATTTTAATTTCACCTTGAATGAAGGTGAAATTTGGGGGGATGTAGTGCAGCCCGATTCATTGGCTCTGTATCTAAAAGATTTTTTTCAGGAAGGAGGTCAGGTGGATATTCTGTCGGATGCACTTCTGCCAACGTGGAGAAATGGAAGAATGGGCTTAGATAACATATTGAAAAGATCGGATAGGGCTTTTGTTGCTTCAGACTTTTTGAGAATTGTTGGAAGGTATCGTTCTTGGGTGGCCTATCCCTATATCTCTTACTATGCCCCAGTTTTGTTACAACTTGTTGGTAGCAGTCAGCGCAAAAAATACCCTTTCAAGCTAAACTCGAGGTGGTTATGTGAAGATGATTTTACCCAGATTGTCAAAGAAGTTTGGAAGGATCCAAAAAATTTACAAGAACCACATCTACAACGAATATTGGTCTGGAAGATGAATTGTTTAAAGTCTGATATAAAAGCGTGGGTGGCTCGAGATAGAGCCCAGACTACAAGGAGATCAAAGCAATTGGAATCAGATTTGCAGAAGCTTTATCAAAGTACAATAACAGAATTAAACAATCAGGAATTGGATGGCCAAGTAAAAGCGCTTGAATCTGAGAGATTCAAATTCCTAAAAGTCGAAGAGGATTTGTGGAGACAAAGAAGTCGAGCGATATAGCTGAAGAGCGGTGACCAGAACACTACATTCTTCCATCAATTTTCCAATGATAGAAAAAATCGAAAACAGATATGGGAGATCCAGGACGAGACAGGCCAAGAAGTTTTGGGTCAAGAAGATTTAAAATCAGAGGTTGAATTTTTTTTCAAAAACATTGGGTCAGATTTGGGCATCCTCTGAGAAGATCAGACTTTGTTAGCTATTCAGTTTCCTCTTATGGTTACATAGGAAAACTCGATCCATTTAGAGATAATTTGCACTAAAGAAGAACTATTGAACATACTTAAGGCTTTTGCAAAGGATAAAAGTCCAGGCCCTGATGGTTGGACTGTTGAATTTTTCCTCCACTTTTTTTATCTGGTTGGGGATGATGTTCTTGGGATGGTCGAGGAATCTAGGAAGAAGGGAGAGGTAATTAAAGCTTTAAATTCTACCTTTCTAGTATTAATCCCTAAAGTAAATAAATTGTTAATATTTGGATACTTTAGACCCATCTCTATGTGTAACCTATGTTACAAAATTATTGCAAACATTATGGGAAATAGGCTATGGCTTATTCTTTATCATTGCATGTTGGAAGAATAATTGGGCTTTCTACAGGGGAGACAAATTATGGATGTAGTCGACATGACACAAGAATGCTTACATAGTATATAAAAAAAAGAATTTAAAAGCACTAATCTTAAAGATTGATCTAAAAAATGCGTACGATTACATAAATTGGGATTTCTTAAGATTGATCCTGATTCAAGCAGGTTTTGGATTGTTGGTAACAAACTGGATAATGAGTTGTGTTACTTCTGTAACTTATGCAGTGCTGGTCAATGGGGAGCCATCAAATTTTTTTCACAGAGGCAAAGGGCTCAGGCAAGGATGTCCACTTTCACCACTGTTATTCATCCTTGTTATGGAAGGTCTTAGTATTCTACTAAAGAAGGGTAAGGTCACAGGGATTTTGACAGGTGTGAAAGTAGCTAGAATTGTCAAAATTCTACATCTTTTCTTTGTTGACAATGTGTTGATAATGACCAGAGCTAATCTCTAGGAATGGAAGGAGATAGCGGGAATTATGGCAACCTTTGTTAGTGCTACTGGCCTAGAGATAAATATTGCAAAGTCTTCTTTTCATTTTGTGGGCATTGATGAAATAGTTCTGACCCCCTTTAGAGATCTTTTTCCATATAACTTCATTACTCTTAATGTCGATGTCAGGTATTTGGGTTACTTTCTAAAGTCTTCTTTCTATGATTTGGAAGATTAGTGTTGGCTCATTCAAAAGTTTGAACGGAGGATAGATCATTGGTGCAACCATTTGCTTACTCTTGGAGGACATTTTGTTTTAATAAAGGCAGTTTTAGAAAGCCAACCGGTCTTTTGGATGACCCTGGCAACAGTGTCGAACTCAGTTTTAGTTAAGATCTGACAACTCGTATTCTCCTTCTTATGGTCAGGATGTAGTGAAAGGAAGTGTATGCACCTATGCAATTGGGAGGCGATTTCAAAGCCAAAGAAGGCGGGGGGATGGGGTCTAAGAAACATTTTCCTATTTAACAAAGCATTGGCAGCGAATACCCTGTGGAGAGAGTTGACGAAGGTAGGCATCTGTCATAATGTTATCAAGGATAAATATTTACCTTATATCTCGGTGGCAACTTGGTTCAGATCGATTTCTAGATCATAGGTGTCGACGTCTCCAATTTGGAAAAATCTCCTTAAAGCGCTCCCTATTATTGACCATTGGTTATGTTGGAGGCCGGGTAGTGGACTAGTGATCCAGGTAGGCAGAGATTGTATAATGGGCCTAGGAAGGTAGTCCATTTTATCATCTGATCTTATTTATGCCTTAAAGCAGCATGGCATCACCTTTCTGTATCATGCACATAATACTTTGAGTTCGGATTATCATAGCTCCTACTGGAAAGATGGATTCACTCTAGGCCTCTGAGGTGACTTAGCTAAGGAATGGGATGATTTTTGGAGTGTCCTCTCAAGGGTGGGTATTCAGTTAACAGACAGAGAGGATGAACTCATGTGGGCGGGAGGCGATAAGTCGGGGATCCTCTTGGTCAAAAATATTTACAAAGCCTTTGCGTAGATCTGCTGGCATCATTCTATAAAATGATGGAGGTATAGATTATGGAAATGGAATGTTGCTCTGAAAATCAAACTCTTTGTATGGCTCATACTGGAAAACAAAATCCTTATCTGCAAAAACCTTGTTTCGAAAGGATGGGAAGGCCCGAGCTTTTGTATCCTTTGTGCAAGAGGACCTGAGACTATTAATCACTTGTTCATCCATTTTCCTTTCACTCGTCAAGTCTGGCTTCTTATTTCAGGGGTCCTCAAGCTTTTTTTAAATTGGGATGGGATTTCGATTGAAGGTTGTTTTGATCTTTGGTCTTCTCAGAACCCATCTTTGTCTGAGCTGACAGCCATTATATGTTGGCATATTTGGTTGAAGCGTAACAAGGCCCTATTTGATTTTGGGACAATTTCCACTAATGTTGTGGTTTTTAAGTCTTTAGGATCCTTAAATTCATGCTCCTCCATCCGGAAAGGACTTAAAAATCACAGGATCTTGGGTCCTCCTCGGTTGCAGTTTCCGGTGGGATGGTTTTATGGGTTGGCCTCTGCATATGGATCGCAAAGTGGAGTTGGGGGTATTATCAAGATTAATGAGTCTACGGTTTATAAGTGGACCTTAAACAATGGTCCTGGTACAAACAACAAAGCTGAGTTACTTGGTGTCTGGGTTACACTTTTTTTTGGCCTCAAGGTTACACCTTATAGAGTTGCAGATAATTGGAGACTCAAAAATAATAATTGATTGGTGCAATGGCAAGGGGAGACTCTAGATCTTGGCACTTAATGGATGGAAGAAAAATATTAGAGACTTGAGCACTCACTTTGGAGTGATCACCTTTATCCATGCCTACAGAGAATACAAAATGGAGGTTGGTAAGTTATCAAAGAAGGCTCTCAAGGATCAACACCAGTGGGGTATTATTTACTACACACGGTGGGAAGAGAACAACAAAGGGCCAACTAGAAGCTTTAGAGTTTTCTAGTCTATGCTTGTGTATCTTTTCCATGTGTCAATATTCTGTCCATTAGTATGGTGGGTATGACTGGTATTTTTTGTTGTAAGGGATCTGTTGGTATTGATCGGTATGATAGTTGGTTTGCTGGAGATAATTTTGTAAAGGAAGTTAAAGTATTTTCAAGCTTTTTATCTAATCATTGCATGATCTGATATGTTTTGATGATAAGAAGTTGCAATCCTATTATATTTCTAATATAATGAGCAATTTTCTTTTTGGAAAAAAAAAAGATCCAATTTATGCACATGTGATTTGTTACACTATTCAATTCCTAGTCATAAGCATGTGCATGAGAATTCAATTGGGTTTCCACTTGTGAATTCTAATCATGTAATTTTAATTCCAAACTTGTTTTGAATATGAATTTTCCTACACTATTGTTAGAAACTAAATCGGTTCTAGTGGGAATGCTAAATGAAGAGAAAGAAGAAATTTAGAGTGGTTATGCCCCAATGGCTAAGGAAGGAGGGTCTCAGTACACCATAGAGTGGTATGAGAAATATTTTAAAACTACATTTTTATTGGTTGAGTACGTGAATTTTTTAATGTCCAATATTACATTTGTGTGCAAACTATTTGACAAAATGCCTTTGTGAGCATTGTGTTGATTTCATCAAGTCGGATGATGATCATAATGACGAGCTAATGGTTAATATTCATATGATAGGCTAGCATTATGTCTCTAGGATTTCTTATGGAGTGAATCTTCTATGATTATGAGAAGTTGGTGACCAATTCTCATGGAGCAGGGAAAATATGGATTTTCCTATGGGATTTTGTTAATTATATGAGCCTAGCACCCAACACTTATTTCGAAATAAAATCACTTTATTTAATAACTTCATAGCTAGGTTACTTAAGGAATTAAATCAATGGAATCATAAAACTGAAAGCAATCACATTGTACAAAGATTTTGGGTAAATACCCATGGAAAAACCCTGAAGGGAAAACCAATATCTTGTTAATTTTATTCATTACAATCTTGGTCTCCCATCCTGGGATAATGGCCCATCAAAGGAATACAATGCAGTAACAACCTATTGTTGGCAATTTGGTTGTCTTTGATGTCAACCTTGATAAATAGGTGAAGTATCATTAATTGATTGGTTTAAGAAGCATTGTCAATATTGGACATATTGTTATGAAGGTCACTTGAATGTCAAACATTTTCAATATTGGACACAATGTTATGAAGGTTGGACACAACTTTATGAAGGTGACTTGAATGTCAAGCATTTTCAATCGTGGACATAATGTTATGAAGGTGACTTGAATATCAATAGAAATATAATATTGACTAATATATTGTATGAGCTTGATACATTCATCCTATATTGTATAAGGTTGAGATTGTGTCATTAACATCCATGCACAAAAGAAGAAATTGTGAATAAACTTTCCAGATAAAAACGGTAAATGGATAATCCAATATGGATCCATACAAATCACAAATAAAGAAGTTAATAAACATATATGTTATATGTAATACATATAACATAGACATGGTTCATTAAAAATGATTCAGAAAATCTCAATTGAAGAAGAGTCCAAAGAGGAGACAAAATGTCAATGGTGGATGTTTGGAGAGGAAGCATTGACACCATAGAGAAACAAGTTGAGTCGCTTCAAACAACAATAAGGTTGACTATCTGGAATTCAATCGACTGTAAGACAAGTTGAATACAAGTCGACCGACTGCAAGCCTGCAAATTGACGAAAGTTGGAGAAGAAAAGTCAATCGATTTCAAGATGATTTGAAGACAAGTCGACCAACTGAAGGTCGAAGTTGAAGGAAAATTGAGTCGGGAAATACAAGTCAGCCAAAGCAAGTCGAGATGACCAAAGTTGAATTTCTCAAGTCGGTTTTCTTCCAAGTTGAGTGGATCCAAGAAATAAGTAACCTAAAGACCGAAGTCGAAGTAAACTTAAATACAAGTCGGGTTGAGGCTGAAGCAAGATGTGTCGACTAGAATTGAAATACTCAAGTCAAAATTTCTCCTAGTTGAGTTGACCAAAAAGATGTTTGTCAGTCGAATGAGGAAGCAAATACGAAAAAGGGTGAGACCAATTTAAATATTTAGTGACTAGCAATTGAGAGGGAACCAATTTTAATATAACCATCAAGTAAAATGTTTACAAATTGAGTTTAAATAATTACCAACAAAGGATATATGTGGTGGTTGATTTAGTCATTCACGAAAAGGTAATATGTACTGAAGTCAATCTGGCATTCAATGACGAAAGGAAAATCTAGGCAAGTT
The DNA here is from genome assembly GCA_009831015.1 of Picea engelmannii. Taxonomy (NCBI): domain Eukaryota; kingdom Viridiplantae; phylum Streptophyta; class Pinopsida; order Pinales; family Pinaceae; genus Picea; species Picea engelmannii. The sequence continues at coordinate 366,693 of ML781545.1, forward strand.
GCCTTCAAAGAACTTCATGTACCAGCCACCTCGTACACTTTCTAGGGAAATTTCTCATGTGTCAGATAATTGGGCATGTTCTAAAAAAAAACCATGTTGTATAATTTTAAAATTCGTTTCCATCATTCTAGAATTGTCATACAAAATCGTTGTCTAAATTGGTGTACGAAAATCAATTAATAAACGTTACCATTAGTGTAAATTAAATGAAGGGGTGCAATGTTTCATTCCAAAATGACACATTGTTTCAAAGTGACACCCTTTGGAGGACTATATAAGTAAATGAATAGAAAGGGAAAAAGGTGTCTTGGTNTACGAAAATCAATTAATAAACGTTACCATTAGTGTAAATTAAATGAAGGGGTGCAATGTTTCATTCCAAAATGACACATTGTTTCAAAGTGACACCCTTTGGAGGACAATATAAGTAAATGAATAGAAAGGGAAAAAGGTGTCTTGGTGGATATATATATATATATATATATATATATATATATATATATAATGGAATGAATGAAAGTTCATTCTATCAAGTTGGTGCTTGTTTACAAGCTGAGTCTTGTCATGAGGATTGGATTCCTCACATCTCATTTGGATCTGAGATCAACAAGTTGGGTCTTGTTATGAGGGTTGGATTCCTCATTTCTCATTTGGATCTAAGAACTACAATTTGGGTATATATATATATATATATATATATATATATTGGATTGAATAAAGGTTCATTCGATCAGTTTGGTGCATGTTTACAAGCTGAGTCTTGTCATGAGGATTCAATTTCTCACGTCTCATTTGGATCTGAGATCAACAAGTTGGATCTTGTTATGAGGTTTGGATTCCTCATTTCTCATTTGGATCTAAGAACTACAAGTTGGGTCTTGTATCAGAGAGTTGGATCTCTCATATTTAGTTGAAGTTGAAGATGATTGATTTTATTTGTATTGATTCAAGTTAAATAAATAAAAGAATGATATTTTATCTACTTCATACAGTTTGTGTTATACGTGTTTATGAATAATTAATTGAAATGCATATATCTTATTCAATTAATTTAGTTAATCTATGAAAGTGTGAAAATTAGCCAAAAGTTCTAGACACTAATTCACCCCCTCCCCCACCCCCCCCTCTCAGTGTCAGTGTGTGTTTCAACACCTATCCCACCTGGATGCTATCTCCCTTGCTTTCCCTTTGCATATTTCCTCAGCCCTGCCCATTCACACTTGGATGAACTACTCTTCACCCACTCAATGAGATATCCTCATTTTCCACTTAGTGTGTGACACAAGCACATGAGAAAAGAATCTATCTTTGCTCCTATGTGCTCTTTGTGTGTCTCATCCTCTCACCTAGGTTGTCTTTTATAAAGTTGAGTTAATCCATAAATCCAAAACCCTAGATCTCCTAAAGTGATCAAGGGTTGAGATTAAATCTCACCCTCACTTTAGATCTAATTGCTAGGATCAACTCACTTTTGGGCTACCAACAACTCCCCATAAAATTTTACAAAATTTAGGGGTCCCCATTCAAATCTTGAAAAAATCATCTTTTTCATTGTGTTTTGATTTTGTATTGTTTGGTTTGAAGAAGATGGTTTGTTAATTTCCTTTCTGTGACATTTGGTGTGGTGTGCTTTGATCGATTCTTTGGATTATTTGAATCTTTTGGTTCTCTGGATATTCAACGTGGTCACATACTCAGACGAACTTCTTCGAATTCATTCCACAACTCGAATTTCTTGAAATAAGGATTATTATGATATTTCGTCGGTTTTTTCTTTGTTTGTCTTCAAAGCATTAATTTGTTAATTGAATATTTTGACATTGTAAAATAATTCACGAAAAGGTTTAATTTTTAAAAGTTTTGATGAACAAATATAAACTAGAAATTAAAAATCGCTTAAGGAATGGATATTAACATTATCCCAACATTAAAGGCTTTAAATCATGATATCCTGTAATTATTTGAATTTTCTATCTGTACATTAATTGGTGTGAAAATATTTTGTATAGTTTTTATATATATTTATTTAAATTTATTTTATTTTATTATTTTCTTTATTTAGTAACGTAACCCTAAATTATAATTTGTTGTGCTTTGTGTGTTTTCAGATACTGATCCTTTGATATGGAGATGGATTTCTACGATATTTTTGTTGTTTTTCTTCATATGAGATATAATCGATATATTGTTACAATGATGAGTGTTCCATATATAGGGAACATATGGTGACCATCCATGAAAGGATGCGTCCTTTGAATAATCAATAACTATTTATTATTATCATTTACTTATTATATATGATATTTAATAATCAATAATTATATTATTAATTATTATTCTAAGAGAATGTCTTCCCGATGTTGTCCAAACATCAACACTCCCTCTCAACGAGGGAGACATTTTGCATCATGCCAAGCTTGTCTCTGAAGTATACAAACTTCACCCTAGACTCATGACACTTGTCTGTCACTCTTGGGAGACGTCTCTCTCCCACCTGAACCAAGGAGAAACTCCTTTTGCGGCTCTCCCTCTGAGCCAATTAACTCTCTCTAAGATCAGGATCACTCTAGGTCTGCATGTAATAACATATAGCATATTGAGTCTTTATCATTCCTTGTCAAATCACCATGACTAGGACAAAGACCACGCTGGGATATTTCACCACAAGTACACACATGTGAGTGAATGTTAGCCTGATGCTAATTGACACATGGAAATCACTTCAATCACCTCGAGTCCATATTATTCCTTGTCATGATCAAGGAAGGACTATGTCTAGGCCCATTTACCACAAGTGCACCTTTATGATAAATGTATCCTATCTCCCTTGGTCTGCAGCCCAATCTAAGAGAAGTTACGCCTGATGTTGAAACATCAACACTCCATATTATCTAGGGAGGTATCTATCCATAGTAGTACACAACTACTGTCTAGAGACACACAATCTCTGCCAATGGTACACAACCACCATAGTAGCAAAAGGTTTTTCACACATGGCACTCCCATGTGGACTTTTAGAGGCTACACCCTCTAGAAACACTAGGGTCAACTCCCATAGTGTGTGACGTCAAGGGTTAACTCCCTTGACATGTCCTCATGTGCTCTACACATGGGACGTTAGGCTATAAACCCAAATGCACTTATCCCTTCTCGAATAAGTGTCATCACATATCAACTCAACTCAATTCACAGAGGAGTACGCTAAGGAGAATGTTTGTCACACATGGCACTCCCATGTGGACTTCTAGAGGCTACACCCTCTAGAAACACTAAGGTCAACTCCCATAGTGTGTGACGTCAAGGGTCAACTCCCTTGACATGTCCTCATGTGCTCTCCACATGGGACGTGTCCTCATGTGCTCTCCACAAGGGATGTTGAGCTATAATCCCAAACACACTTATCCCTTCTTAGACAAGTGTCCCACTTATCCCTTCTCGAATAAGTGTCATCACCGATCAACTCAACTCAGTCACTGAGGAGTACGATCTGGAGAATGTCTCAGGAAGATGCAAACATGAACACTCCCTCTCAGTGAGGGAGGCATTCTTTGCCACACCAAGTCTATCACAGAAGTACTTGAACTTTGTCTTGGTTTGGTAAGAACATAAAAATACTGCTCATCTGTAGGAAGGTACAACACCAGTACTTCGTTCCTCTGCACCATGTCTCGGATGTAATGGTACATGATCTCAATGTGGTTTGATTTGTCATGAAATACTAGATTCTCTGAGATCTTCACACAACTTTGGTTACCATAATGAATAATGGTGGAATACATCACATGTTCAGATAAATATGCAAGGAGCTTGCGAATATACACTACTTCATAGGCTAACATACTTAATGCAATGTACTATGGTTCTGTTGTGCTCAAATCCACATAAGTTTTTTTCCTGCTACACTAGGAAACCATGGAAGATCCCAAAGTGAAGCAACACTCGAAGGTGCTCTTTCTGTCCACTACACTCCATGCCCAATCAAAGTCAATATATTCTTTCCATGTCATATAAATACTGGAAGTATATCTCATACCATGTCCAATTGTACCTCATAGGTATCTCAACACATGCTTCACAATAATCTAGTGTGTTTATCTCGACTGACTCATAAACTGGCTAAGTGCACTCACTACATAGCAAATATTTGGTCTGGTGATCCGGATTTTATGAGCGGAACTAAATGAATACATATTATTAATAGGTACTTAACACAAAATAACAGAGATACAGTAAAACTGGTTTTCTATTCAATAAGGAAATAAGCTGAAACTGTAAAATGCAGCGGAAACAGGCTTGTTGGAATGGTGGCGACTTATCTCTGAGAAGAGATGTGGCGGTTGCGCTCATTCATAAGAAGATGATTAAAATGAGGCTATGAAGGCATTTTTACAATAAACAGGAATGCAAAAAACCATATACATCCAAAAACCTAACCCTAGGAGATGAAGCGCCAAAAGCCATGTGGGCCCCGTGTGGGTAAGTTAGTACATTAACTTCCCGGGGTCATAACTTTTGCATACGATCTTCGTTTTAGGCGTATGATAGCCCATTGCAAAGGTATCGTCGAGAAGATTCATTTTGGGGGCTCAATAATTTCTTAAATTATCATTGAGGAGCTCTATCCTGAAAAAAATTCATTTAGGCCCTCAAAATGGCCCCGGAAGTTAAAACTGCTAAAAATAGTAAATCGCCAAAATTGCCATAAAATTGTTTTGAGCTAGGTGGAAAAGGTGGGTAGCCACCGATATCCACCTAGATCAATCCTCCCTCCTTAGAAAGCAATGGTCTCCATTGCGTTGAGGTCCCCCATCATATGAGGAAATTTCTGTTGAATTTGGTCCAGGGTGAGCCACTTTCCTTAGTGCAGGAGCTGCCCTACTTTGACGACTCGATAAAGATGAATCCTTTGTTGTTGAATGCCCTTGATATGTGTGTCCATAATCTGATCATTGGATGCATGTTGTATGCAGTCAGGGTTGAGCTCTGTTGGTGTCAGTTGTTCTGCTACTTCTGAGGTGTCCAATAATGGTGGGAAATAAGGGCGAAGGATATCCACATTGAACATTGGGTGCAAGCCAAGGAAAGGAGGAATGTTGAGCTGAAAAACATTATCCCCCACGGCCTTGGTGATGGTGTACGACCCATAATGGAGTGGGTGAAGCTTCCGATGGGGTCCTGTAAGGCGTTCTTTCTACAAGTAAAACCAAACTTTGTCGCCCACCTGAAACTTGTGTGGCACCTGATGTTGATCATGGTGTTGTTTTTACTTGTCATTGGACTTCTGTAGGATATCATGAACCTGTTGGCGGATGTGCTGGATCCACTCAATGAATCGGGTGGCTTTGTCAGCTTCAATTGGATTGATCAAGATTTTATGAGTGGAATGAAATGAATACAGATTATTAATAGGCACTTAACACAAAATAACATAAATATAGTAAAATTGGTTTTCTATTCAATAAGGAAATAAGTTGAAACTGTAAAATGCAACGGAAACAAGCTTGATGGAATGGTGGTGGCTTATCTCTGAGAAGAGATGTGGTGGTTGCGATCATTCACAAGAAAATGATTACAATGAGGCTCTATGGGCCTTTTTACAATAAACAGGAATGCCAAAAACCCTAGACATCTAAAAACCTAACCGTAGGAGATGAAGCGCCAAAAGTCATGTGGGCCCCGTTTGGGTAAGTTAGTACATTAACTTCCTGGGGTCGTAACTTTTGCATACGATTTCTGTTTTAGGCGTATGATAGCCCGTTGGAAAGGTATCGTTGAGGAGATTCATTTTGGGGGCTCAATCATGCCTTTGGATATCATTGAGGAGATCGATCTCAAAAAAATTTCATTTAGGCCCTCAAAATGGCCCCAGAAATTAAAACTGCTAAAAATAGTAAATTGCCAAAATTGCCAGAAAACTGTTTTGAGCCAGTTGGAAAAGGTGGGTGACCACCGATATCCACCTGGATCTATCCTCCTTCCTTAGGAAGCAATGGTATCCATTGCTTTGAGGTCCTTGTTATAGGATAAATCCATGAGTGCGGACACAAACCGATCTCCCTAGATCCACCTGGATCTAGAACAAAACAGGACAGAATAATACACTTTCCCTAGATCTAGACTATTGAATGAACTAAGAGACTAGGATCATGGACATACCTTATGAACGCTTTCCTTATGTCTCTGGTGTTCCAAGCTTTGCTCCAATGCTCTTGCACCATTCAGATCACAACAGTACAAACCAATCGAAGTAAAGGCAGATTAATATATTCAATAACTAGTCTATACATATGATAAAGGAGTTATGTAATAAAGTGACATCATCGTTATGGGAAAGGGACATATTACTGTATTGAATTAATTGAAAGTGAAACTTACAACCTGAGCCTTGACGTCGTATGTCTCCTTTCGATGGCTCCTAGCTCTGACACACACAATTGCTCATGCATGAAGAAAATCAACCACTGGTGATGACCTTGATGTTGTCTCTTGCTGCTGTAGCATCAGTCCTCCATACAGTCTTGCACTAGTTCTCTAATCAATCTCTAGCTAGCTTGTTGCTTGTTTGCTTAACCCTTTCCATAAGCAATCTCCTCAATATATAGGAGAAGATAGATTAGTTACTTGGATAGGAAATGATCCCAAGATATCTGGAATGCCAGCACCTGAATAACCATTCGAAGCCAACTCATGTTTCTAGAAGATTCCCTTCTAGAAGGTTCGAGAT
>ML781545.1:378035-403322 GCA_009831015.1 Picea engelmannii
ACAAGATCTCCTTCAGAGAAGACACGAGGTTTGACATGCTTGTCATACTGTGCCTTAACACGTTTCTTCTGGGCTTCTATTACAAGAGTAGCGTCACGGCGAGTCTCGTCTAATCGCATCAAATACAACAGACGTTCCTCTTCAGCAGAAATGTTGGGTAAGAGTTCTACAGCTAGCTTCAAAGAAGGTATTTCACATTCTATTGGCAGAATGGCTTCCATGCCATAAACTAATCGAAAAGGTGTAAATCCTGTAGCAGATTTAACAGATGTCTGATACGCCCACAATGCCGAAAACAACATCGTGTGCCAGCTAGTTTTATGGATGCCTATCATCCGTCGAATCATAGTTATAAGAACCTTATTGATGGCTTGGACCTGGCCATTGGCCTGTGGATAATAGGGTGTTGAGCTATCATGACAAAGACCCAATTTCTCTGTGAGTTCAGACATCATATAATTTCTAAAATGACTACCGTGATCAGTAACGATAGCCTGAGGCACACCAAAACGAGTGATGACATGGTTGAAAAGAAATAACTCTACAGTCTTCCCAGTATTATCGAATGTCGGCATCGCCTCGGCCCCACTTAGTAAAATAATCGACAGCTACAATAATATAACCATGCCCCCCGGCCGAGTGAGGGTGACATGTCATGAAATCAATGCCCCATTTAGCGAACAGACCTACTGAGACCACAGGATGGAGGGGAGCAGGATGCGACCAAATCTTCTGATTATAGGTCTGGCAGGCATGACACTTCTGAACAGCAGTAATGCAGTCCTTGAACAAGGAAGGCCAAAAGTAACCTGCACGTAAGATCTTCTGGGCAGTAGCATACCCAGACATATGACCACCACATGCTCTTGAATGGCAGTCATTCAAAGCTTTCTCAGCTTCTTCAAAAGTTAAACAACGTCGAAACACAGAGTCAATGCCTCGACGGTAAAGAGTATCGCCGAGGATAATATAATGATGTGCTTGATAACAGACGCGACATCATTCAGCACTAGACAAAGCAAGCCGTAAAGTTTGAGTTTGGAGATATATAATGATATCTCCATACCAAATATCGTCGGTATTGATAAGGAAAAGTGACTCGTCAGGTAACGAATCAACTGCTACTTTTTTCGTGGCAATGTGGGGAAAATCACAAATTAACTCAGCGAAAACTAGGGATTTCTTCGACGTGGCGCGATCGAATTCCAAATCGAACTCCTAGAGAATAACAATCCACTTGGAGTACTTGCCCCCCAACAATTGACGTGTCAATATATGTTGCATGGGGTTACAATGTGAAATCACTGTAGTCTTCCTGGAGAGAATATAATGACGAAAACGTTGAACTGCTTGAACAACAGCCAGAGCCAGCTTCTCAACATGTTGGTACTTGATTTCCATGGATGATAAACTTCTACTCAAGTAATAGATAACATGTTCATCGTGGTTATCATCCTCTTGAACGAGGACCATGCCGATAGTATACTTGGACGCAGCTAGATAAAGAAAGTAATCTCGACTATAATCCGGAGGGAAAAGAAGAGGAGCTTTCGTGAGGGACAACTTTAAAGATTCAAAAGCTTTGTTAGCAACCTTATCCCAGACAAACTCTGAACCTTTCTTTAGAAGACGTGTAAAAACACGAGTAATCTCGGCGTAATTCGGAATGAAACGACGAAGAAAGTTTGCTTTCCCCTGCAAACTTTGTAACTGGCACAGTGAAGAAGGAGGAGGGAGATTAAGAATCGCCTCAACCTTAATAGGATCTTCCCGAATCCCATGACGTGAAACAATGAAACCAAGGAGACGGTCGGATCATCTAGTTTTAAACAGATACACCAATGATCCAATCAACTGTCTGTACAGATTCGGATCAATTTTGTCAGAATCGAAAAAAAACACACACACACACACACACTTAGTTTCTTTAGATTCTTCACCATTGGTGTAGCCACAAGCTTCAAGTTCAACATCCCAAACTTCTTCAATATCTTAATTGTGTACTTCCCCTGACTCAGGAAGATCTCATCAGTTCTCTGCCACACCTCTAGTCTGAATAAGTAGTGCATCATACCAAGGTCCTTCATCTCAAACTTAAAGGTCAACACATACTTGCATTCAACAATAAGGCTCTCTGTACCGGTGAGGAATAAATCATCAATGTAGAGGACCAAAATTAGGGACTCACCATTAATAGTCTTGTAATACAAGTTGGGATCGACAACACTTTTGCTAAAGCCCAAAAATCATCAGGTGTCCATCAATCCTTGCATACCAAGCTCAAGGTGGTTGCTTGAGTCCATACAAGGCCATATTCAACCTGCTCACATGAGACTCCTTCTCATGTATCACGAAACCATATAGTTGCTCAATGTATACTTCTTTCTCAATCTCTCCATTGAGAAAGGTTGTCTTTACATCCCTCTGATGTACTCTCTAACCCATGGATGTTGCTGGGGAAATAATCATCCGGATAGAAGTGTATCGATCAATAGGAGCAAATGTCTCCTCATGATCTATTCCCTCCACCTGAGAGAATCCTCTAGCAAAAAATCTCATTTTGTGCCTCTTGATGCTCCCGTCAATTGTGTGTTTGATCTTGTAAATCCATTTGGAAGTCACTACAAACTTCCCTTAAGGTCTCATAATAATATCCCACACATCATTTTTCACGATGTATTGATACTCCTCCATCATGACATCTCTCCATTCTGGATGACTAGTTGCCTCCTCATAATAGGAAGGCTCAAAATGAATGATGTGGCTCATAGCTATGGCATAGCATGAATATATCTAAGGTCTCTTTCTCACTTGAAAGGTACCACGAGGAGCTGCATATCCTTCTGCCACCTGCATAGTTTGACGAGCCCATGTAGGTCTCTTTCGGCCTACTGCAATATCTCTGGGAACATCAACTGGAGCTACAGGATCAATGAGATCAATAGGCTCAACTGTCTCCCTCTGAACTACTAGAGGGTGAGGGGGAGAAGGCACCATCTCTTTATGTCTCTCACTATCAATCTTCATGTGAGATCCTTTAGATATCCTAAAAGTTTCCTCCTCCTCAAAGGTAACATCTCTACTCACCTCAATATGTCTCTAACCAAGGATGTAGATCCGATATGCCTTCGAAGACTCATTGTACCCCACAAACGTACCCTTTCTTCTTGAAGGGTCTAGCTTGGTCCTTTTCTCCTTAGGTACATGAATGTATACTAGACACCCAAATATCCTGAAGTGTCCAACCTCAGGATTCACTCATGAATTGTATCCATACTAGACATCTCGTGATTCCCTCGTGGAATACATGTCTAAGACATATTGAGGTTTCCTCATGGAACCAATGTCTAATACATATCGAGGTTCCCTCATGGAACCAATGTCTCACAAGACATATCGAGGTTTCCTCGTGAAACCAATGTCTTGGTTCCTTCATCTGATCATCTGAGGCATGTCAGGATGAAGTCCACAGGACCCTCCCATTCAATATCAAAAGAATTTATAATCTCAAATGGTGGAACTTCACTGGCAAGCAATCCTTCATGGGTAGGCCAAAGAGATCTCTATCAAAATGTGTGCCCATATCCATTGGAAAAACCTTTTTCCCAATCTACCTCACTGGCTACTCCTTCTCTGCTATCTCACCATATCACCAATTTCGACCAGATTTTTCATATGAGATGATATAGTATATTACTAAAAGACACAATGAAGCTGCCTTACTAAGACAGAGCCAGAATTGGTGTTTCCCTCGTAATGAAATTAGAGGTCATTATCGTGATGGAGATGTTAATGGTTTCATCGACATGTCAATACTTGCAAATACGTTGACAAATCGTGAATGCATGATGGATGATGAGTTTTGAGTTTGAAGAATTCTGTGTGTAGTTTGTGATCCAACGCTAGATCAACACCGATATGAGAATAAGTCCAAGAAATTATGTCCGTCACATTTTTCCAGATCCTAAATTTCTCATTGAATATTGCACTGGGTATATTTGTCACCACATTGTGAACATTCGTGACCCGCAGAATTATGAGGCCTAGTTCATCACACCGACCTCTGAAAGCAACATTTCCAACGCATGGGCCTACAAATGAATATACCATGATTGGTATTATGCCACAAGATTCATAATGGGAGTGATTTAGTTCAAGCTTGACGATATCATAAGCACCTAGCATAGCCAATGCACTGCCCATGCTATGTCCATTTATGGTTATGCTAAGCTCTTCTCCCTTGTATTTCTGTACAAGTCTCGCAATTTCACACAGAAGTTGCTCTCTTGTGCTTCCATGGTTAAACCTGTACGATGAATCGTGGGAAGTGTAGACGCTCATAAATCCCATCTACACCTTCACATCCTCACGAGAGTCTAATGGATTAAAACGAGGCAGAGTCGGTGTATGCATAAAATTAGCTATCCATTTCGTCCATGTTGCATTGCTTATCAATGCCACCACAATATCTTTGTGTCCAAGACGTTTGATCTCCATGTCATCGTATAACACTGCAACATAAAAAATCCAATTAGGTCCATCTCTGCCTTCAAACATACATATTCTTCAAGAAATCAGGCACGTTAATATCCAGTGTGGCGGCCTAAATCTTTCTACCGCACACAACGGTTTTAATGCAAGTTATCTTCTCTGATTTTCCTGGGCCTCCGGTGATGGAGTCAAGCCTAGTCCTGCTATGATACCATGTTGTTTTTCTTCATATGAGATATAATTGATATATTGTTACAATGATGAGTGTTCCATATATAGGGAACATATGGTGACCATCCATGAAAGGATGTGTCCCTTAAATAATAAATAACTATTTATTATTATCATTTACTTATTCTATATGATATTTAATAATCAATAATTCTATTATTAATTATTATTCTAAGAGAATGTCTTCCTGATGTTGTCCAAATATCAACAATTTCTACAACCAAATTTATGCAGATGATTCTAGAAACCTCTAGGCAATTATCAATAGACCAAACAAATTTGGGCGGAATCAAAACTAACCAATAAACTTCAAGCTTCATTTCCGAGAAAACGATGAAGAATCTTGTAAAATGGTTAAAATTTCTCTTGCAAAACAAGTCGATTTACTTCTCTCGTGGGAAATTTTCTTATAAATTCAATCATTTGAGAGAAATCCTTTATGATTGAAACGAAATTTCCCAGATTGGATTTCGCGTCAATCTTGAGGAGGCTAATTTAAAACTTAATGTTTTATCAAACCGGGAAGAATCTCGCAAAACAGTTGAAAACCCATCAGCAAAATAGGCCAATTTAGCTTACCTCCAAACCATTTTTCAAAACAATGAAAAATTGTGAAGATGTCGTTTATTTTCTGAATAGGTTTTTCTCATAAATCATATTTGACCATTTTGATTGTGTAGTTGATTCATAATGGTGAATCTTCTTTTTTGGTTGATGGAGGATTCAACCTTGGTTGGGAAAAAATATTAAAGATCTGATATTATTCTTGTAAGGAGGAATCCAATCTCTTGAAAAGAGTGGAAACTTTGCACTGTTGTAAAATCAATTCTTGAAAGAGCTTAGAATTTACAACACTGAAGATATTCAAAGCCAATAATAAATCCACTTTTCATAGTTTGTTGTAAGAATTTGAAGGTTCATTGTTGTCTTTATATATTAATTCAATTTTGATTTAATATTTGATATTAGCACTATTGTTAATTTCATATATTTTATGCTTATTTAAAACTTTGTAAAGCTATCTTTGCAAGGTTGGGCATATTTAAATCAAAATTGGATATTGGATTCAAGTGGACTTGCTTGTAGTTGCCGATAATTGTTTATTAGTTTAATTACATTCATGTCTTTGTTATAATTACTATTACATTCGAAAACTAATTCTTTAATGCAATAGTACAATTAATATCGAATTCATTCATTAATAATTGGATTTAAGTATATGCATGAGAGGTCTTGGTAACTGTTTATTAAGATTATCATTTTTGCATATATGCTTTAACTACTACAAATTATATGAATTGTTTCTATGATTTGTTAGCCTATATTAACCTTAGATTCAATTCCAATCCATTCACCTTTGCTCTTAATTAAGAGTGGGACTATTCCTTCTCTTAATTGAGATAGTTTAGATTTCTTTTTGTTGTCTACATATTAATATAGATTGCATTTGCATTTAGGAATTCATATTGGAGAGTCTCCTTTCGGGGAGCAATTTATAAGAGGTTATTGAACCCTCATATCGGTCATAATCACCACACCAAAAGGATAAGGGCCTAATCGGGGCCCTGACCAGGTGATCACCTTATGATGTTGATCATGGTCAATTTTGGCCATCAAAACTCACTTAGTAATGCCAACAAACTTAGGCATTTAACTTAATCAATATCCCATTAATATAAAAGATCACTCACTTTAATAATTACTCATAAAGAGGTTCTGAGAGGTTACAAGGACAACTTCCACTTGCTAGACACCGAGCCTATGTGGAAGTACCTATCCGATGTTAAATACATCAACACACTCTCTCTTAGCGAGGAATTTACTTCCACCACCTGGAGGTGGCTTTTTCTTTGCTACCAAATCTGCTACCATGGTTTCTCTCCAATCCACCTAATTGGCTACTCCCTCTACATAGAAAGATATCTTGACCATATCGTTCAAACCCTTCTTTGAATACTTTTACTGGTTGCTCGGATCCCTACTCGGGACTCGCTACCCACTGCCCGAATTTCTACCCATTTCCCAGGATTGCACGAATTCACAGCCTTGGCCCTATGGCCCCTGCTGGGAAGCTATCTACATGACCTTGCAAACTGCGATCTTCTCCTTGTCACTTCTCCTCTTCAACACCTGTCAAGTGCTCACTCAACAACCTGACAACTCCACTGCACATGCACTCTGCAACCACCTATCTACACCGTCACCTTGTCGTCTTCTACCCGATGGCTATAGATTTCTTTGTTGGTGGCTGCCCCAGCCCCGCTAGCTAGTGGCGACTAACCACTCCTCGACCACCCCCCTCCCCCGTGCACCTTTCCTCTATAGGCTCAACACACAACTCTGAATTCCTTTTCTCTGTTGTCGATTTCACCTCCGCATAAGCTTGTTGCTCAGCCCACGAGTCTCTTTTTTGGTGAATCTTCCACACATGCAGTTCTCTCCTCCACCCCATATCCCACACACCTCTTCTTCTCGTAGCTATGGAAGTTATGGTCGATGGCTCTATCTGTCAGCATTGATCTCTCCTAGTGAATATCCTTGACCACTCGGTCATCACTTCTAGATGCTCTTTCTGACTATCTAGACTAGCCTCCAATCATCCTGAACCTCTACACCACATCCAATTCACTCATACATTTTCCATGCTACATCACACAACTATATTTCCAGCTGCTGCAACGACTTCCACCTTATCCACTCTTCGACCTGGTAGCCTCAACTTGTGGACTATTTCCCAGCCATCTGCACACTCGGCTCGATCCATATGTATATTTTCTTGCAACAACAAGTACGAACATTGTATGGATCGTACAATGGTCATATGGTTGTTGTATGACAATCGTATAGTCCTTTTTTTTTTAATTTCGAATTAATTTTTCCTTTACCCGCAACCTAAAATAAAAAAATTCTCTGCGTTGAAAAAACAATATTGTGCAAATCTGGCTTCCTCAAAGAATTGACTTTGATACCATGTTAATTATTTGAACTTACCACCTTGCACTTATTTCAAAATAAAATCACTTTATTTAATAACTACACAACCATGTTACTTAACGAATTAAATCAGTGGAAGCATAAAACTGAAACCAATCACATTGCACAAAGATTTTGGTTAAACACCCCTGGAAAAACCCTGAAGGGAAAACCAATAACTTGTTGGTTTATTCATTAAAATCGTGGATTCCCATCCTAGGATAATGGCCCATTAGAGAAATACAATGCAACAATAGCCTAGCCCACCTGGATGTTATCTCCCTTACTGCCCCTTTGCACCTTTCCTCGGCCCTACCCACTCACACTTGGATGAAATTATCTTTACCCACTCAATGAGATCTCCTCATTGTCCAATCAATGTGTGACACAAACACATGAGCAAAGAATCCCTCTTTGCTCCTATGTGCTCTATGTGTGTCTCATCCTCTCACCTAAGCTACCTTTTATATTGTTGAGTTAATCCCTAAATCCAAAACCCTATATCTTCTAAAGTGATTAAGGGATGAGATTAAATCTCACCCTCGCTTTAGTTCTAATGGCTAGGATCAACTCACTTAAGTTACTAATTCCAACAAACTTAGGAATTTAACTTAGTTAATCTCACATTAATCTAAAAGATCATTCACTTTAATAATTACTCATAAAGTAACTACCTAAGGTTCTGAGAGGTTACAAGGATGACTTCCCCATGCTAGACATAGAGGCTATGTGGAAATACTTGTTCGATGCAAAATACATCAACAAATTTAAGTATTAATATCCATTGGGTGTGTAAGATTATTGCCTTTGAGATGGCCTGAGTATGAAAATAATATGGAATGTGAATGAAGTTGTGGATATTTAATAAGGTTCAAATTCCACTTCATGAAAGAATATAAACTTGTAGGTTTTTCATGAGGTTTAAGTATCAAACCTCATGAATGCAAATTCTTCTAACGTTCCAATGGGGAATTTAGTGTTCAAACTAGTGGATGTTGTTAGTAAATGTTCTTGTAGTGAATTGTGAAGTCAAAGGATCAATTATCGAAAAAATGAATTGGGACAAATAGAGGAAACTCATAGATTTGGTTAAGTAGCCAAATATGTTAACTAACATAAATATGACATGGAGGATACAATGAAACTAGTCATTAGATGACCCTATATTAGTTATCAAAAAGGATTGTGTTATCAGGTTAAGGCATGATTGATTCATGTTATGAGGTCAAGACATGGGATGCCATGCATGGTTATGTCATTGTAATATGTCATTAAGCAAGTGATGACACATTTTTTTATATATATGAGATTGTGATATGGTAGAAGGATATGCAATGAGTAGACATGGGTAATAACTTTAATAATTCATTGTGTAACAATTATCTAAGATTAAACATGGGATGACAAACTTATAATATAAATGGTATGTTACATAGGGATTTCTACATTGTGTCCCTCCGACATCCATGGCTTTGGAATTGGAGACTAGAAATGTTTTGAATAGATTCTAGGAGAAACAGATGGAATTGGAAGCTTCTCATCATAACAAAAAAAGATTGAATTTTTAGCATTATCATCATAATCATCAACATCAAATAAACAACCACTGCAATTCATAAAATAGGTGCCATGAAATGTGTGTGTGTGTGTGTGTGTATTGCAAATCGTCTCACTGTACATTTTTTACAAAATGGCACATCATGCCCAATGTACAAAATGACAACAAGTGCCCAAACATGGAAAAGTGGCATATGGTGCCCTAGATATAAAATGACACTCATTGATCACTCATTGACCACTACCACCCTCACAACTATCAAGTGCATCCTGAAATTCGATCTTTCTTCTCTTACTCAAAGCATCACCTCGAATGGTTTTGTGCCTAGGCATGGTTCGTCGCTCTAAAGACTGGACAAAGGAACACCATTCTTACAAGTTTTTTTCCGCAATGAATTAACAAACTTACAAAATGATACTTTATAATTCAAGTTAAGAAAACTCATCGTAGATGATACTGACAATCACAAGTATGTTACCCTCCTCCATGACCCTAATCTCTCAGCGAAGCCACCCTACAATAGTTACAAGGATCAAAGCATGAAATTTAAACAAAAATGCATAGAATCAAGTCCATTCATGATACATAAAAATTCTTCAACAAATGGTCTCATCGTGAATAACTTAGGCAATGATGGAGAGTCCCTAATAGGTGGAGCACTCAATTGTACAACCCTCTCCAAGGAAACATATGCTATGACAGCCTCAGTGGTTGGCATAGTATGGTCTACAACAAAGACGACTGGAGGATCACATACATGTGTAGCCATTGTGGATGCATCAGATGGAAAAGGTGGTGGGGGTGGGTCACATATGGGTGCATCCACTATGGATGGATGCAATGAAAAAGGTGGTGGGGTGGGTGGCATATGGGTGCAACCACTGTGGATGGATGGGATGGGAAAGATGATGGGGGTAGGCGGTGATGAACCCCCACGGGTTGTACAAGTGACGATAAAACCCTTGGGATGAAAAGAGTTATCCCAAGAGTCAAGGTAGGGTGGCCAAATATTGGACTAGCCTTGTAGCTGGAGAAAAACGATGGGGTGAATGTTGGTAGTGGCGGTGAATGGAAGGGTGGTGGCATAGGTGACCTAGCAGTGGATGAAGCAACTTGCATACATATTTATAATATTTTTATTAGTACACAAATGTAAAATTCAACCAAAACAATATAACAAATTTCATATTTAAACAAGATTTAACTCAACACATGATAGTTGTGAAGGGGGTGACTTGTCCATCCCATGTGGACATGGTTCATCATCGTATGGAACTGCAACTTGTAGAAACACAAAAACATTATATTTGAGGATGCTAGAGAATAAGAAAATCATTATGGTGAATTTATCAAAGGTGACACATACCTGTGTATGTGGTACACCAAATGTGTAGGTTGCCTCTACTACTGCATCATTGGTGGAAACTAGCATTGATGCATCTATTGACATGGAGGGTATGTTATCAGAGTGTAGCAACCACAAACATTATATAATAAGATATGGAAAAAAATACAATATATATGTGTGTGTGTGTGTGTGTACATACATTTATGTATGTATGTATCTTGACCATCTATGTTCTTCAAGAGATGGTCATGATACATACATACATACATACATACATATGTGTGTGTGTGTGTGTACCCAATGAAGAACATTGAGATGGTCAATATACTAACCTTCTCCATGAAACTCTCATGTCTACTGGCCTCCATTGGCCCATAACAAATCTACCTACAACTCGAGCATCTATGAGGGTCACATGAACGCTTAATTTGTCCATGTGCTCTCTCTCGACTACACTCTACTCCAGAGCTTGAAGGTCCAACCCCTCTCTGAACATCACCTAAAGGTTCCTCCTATCTAGATAATTCCACAAAGCCACCGTGTTGGACTAGGTTTTGAGTCAAATTTAATAACGATAACTATGTTTGGGTGATGCCTTCTACGACGAGAGTATGTTGAGTAGGGAGGTTATGCCTTCACCTAAGAGGATGAGGACCTAGCACTAGGTCAAGATTAATGTTTTCTTTGTCTTGTGCGAACCCACAAACCACCCCCTAGAATTCACCAATGTCAAAGTAGTTGACATGGTGACCTAAAATAAACTCTTCCCATAATTTCCTAAGGAAATATAGAGGCACCTCCCTATTATTTCAAGGAGGCTTTTCTAACACAGTAAACCACCTATCCATCAAATTATCCTTAAATTGTTGGTGGATGCACCAATCCATACAAATTTGTATCTTTATGACTGGTGGTTGTAGTCTGGTTCTAGGATCAATGAATAGTGACATCAATTATTGTTTTGTAATGTTCAAGTCTCTCTCTTGGTTTTTGTCTATGTCAGTCTTGTAATATTCAAACATCCTAGCCCTGTAATAAGAAATATTGGTTAATTTCCCTTAGGCACTTGCAATGGATGATACAATGGTGTTCAAGGAAGTAGCTAATTACAATTGGGCGGGCTCTCTAGTACTCCATAAGTCTTGAACAATAGATCCATGACATCTCAACCCTTCATCAATTTTCATGCTTACAATTGTTGGTTGTGGGTTGGGGTTTGGTGTGCCTTCTTGTGGTTGTGTCAGTTTTTGGTTTTCTCCAAGTTCCATATTAATTATTGTGCTGCAATTTAATAACATAATTTATATAAATTAGGTTCCTTTTTTTAATTAACTTAGAAAATTACAAAACACATATAATTAAATAGTTTAGGAAATTAAAAAAACATGAAATTGCATGTGAATAAATACCTATAATACCTCGAAGACAGTGTCAAGATTGTGTGGAACCTCGTTAGCAAATCCGAGGGCTTCCATTTTCTCAATGAATTCTCAAACGCGTGGCTGGGTAAAAAAATGGGTCACAGGCCCTTTTAATCAGGCCCAACAGGAACACATATGTGTTCCTAGAGTGTGTGGGCGTTACTTAGCCGATGTGGCATTAAGAATGTGTGCACATTCTTGTTGAGGAGACGATGTGGCATCCTAGGTGACAGTTCAAGGTTTGTCAACCCTATCACATTAGGAACATGTGTGTGTTCTTAAGAACGTGCATTCGTTCCTGCATGTGCATTCTTAAGAACGTGCATTTGTTCTTGCATCTTGCATGTGTGTTATTAAGAACATGCACTTGTTTCTGCATGCACGCATTTGTGTTTACCTTGTTGCCACTTTTTTGTCCATCAAATTCATGCGAGCACCTGAAATAAAATGCTAAATTCTTTTATATTACAAATAACTAAAAAATAAATCATTAAAAAAAATTCATTTTTTCACTATGTTTATAGAAGACCAAATCATATTTCAACACTTGCAAATATCCTTCTAATTACAAAAATAAATGAAAGAGTGTCCCGATCTAACTATAATGCAAATATGTATAAGCTATCAATTTTGAGAATGAAAATATTCTCAACCCCTTGGGGTTTCTCTACTCATTGAGAGATTTCCAACGATCAAAAGATCACCTCAATCAGACTCTATATGAATAAGTTATTTCTTTAACAAGTTGAACTATGCTTCGAACACGAAACAACCAAGTGAAATCCATGCCAATTCTCATTATTCATGCATGTGGAGTTTCAAGAATACGATAGAGGTTCTAAAACCCTAACCCCAATCAGGAGTCACGACATGAAAAAAACCTAATCCTAACCCCAATCAGGAGTCACAACATGAAAAAAACCTAACCCTAACCCTAGATGACTATTAAGAATATAAAAAAATGGGTCACAATAGAAGAAAGGGGTGTCATTCCCACTCTAAAGATTTATTATTCCATAATTGTGTAGAGCAAAGGAATGGAGTATCAAATTAGAATACATGAAGAAGAAGATCCTTTAATAGCTAGTCATAGGCCATAGTGTTTTTCTAATCCATAACAAGAAGGTCTTTCTTTATATCTTGTATTTTAATAATACGAGAAGAAAAAAACAAGGCACAATCCTTATTTTCTTGTTGGATTTTCCCATATTAGGTTTCCTTGTATACATTTTATGTTCAATGTGTTAATGGTGTGCTCTATTTTTATTACTATAACTTTTCACTTATATTCTCACTTCATTTCAATATTTTGAGTAGTATGCTTCAAACATAACATTTTAATCATAAGAAGCCCATGCACTCTATATTATAGCTTTAATGTATTTGGAGTATCATTTAATAATTGTTGTGATAAATTTTCTAGTGGAATATGCATGACAACATATAGATCAGATGTTGTGTTGTTGGTAGATCAACAACTGTTTCCAAAATGTCTAGGCACTTAAAACTAGAAATGCATCCAATTAGGACAAGTGTTTAGGTTCCATGGTATTCCCTTTTCCTTCTAGGCTTTGCCTAAGGACTTTTGGGGAGGCGATAGTGCAAAGAGTAGAAAAGACTATTGACAAATCGTTCACAATGCCCTTGAGCATCTAAGTATAAGGTTTGTACCAAAATTCCGGTAGTGACTCATGCTTACTACTCCTCTTATTGGGTTCCTGCCAAGTTGGCCTACTAACATTTTGAAAAGGTGCTTATAAAATTTCTTTGGACCAAAAATGCCAATGATAAAAGTTTTCACATACAAGACCTCTACATAACTCAATGACAGTTGGGAGATTTAGGTATTATCAAAATGAGGACTCAAGCACAAAATCTTTGTGCCAAGTGGGTGGTAAGGTTCGTTAGTGGGAATGAGGCTTGGAAGGTGCTTCTTAGACATCAAATATGTTAAGGATCCATACTTAGTAAGAAATTATGACATTGTCTCTCTTTTTAAAATCTAATGGTCACCCCTATGTAGGTGAAGTCTCATAACAAATGTGTTCTACAAAGTATTAAGAAGGCCCCGAAGGCTATCAAGCCAATTTTGTCTTAGAGGGATATATCCCTTCATACATGCTTGTATTTCAATGATCATTGTTTATAATGGCCCATTTTTCTATTGCATGAGAGGGAAACACTAGCTAAATCAACTTGTTTTTTATTCCTTTGAAATTGGTTAAGTGAGGCATACAATCAACCAAGGACTTGGTCGATAGTAATACAAAGGAATGGATCTCATGCATGGAGATTGGATGAAAGTTCAACTTGGCATTTGTTTATAAGTTTATCATAAAGAGGGTGTAGAGATTAATTCTAGAGGATTTGTGATTAAGCTAGGCCTTTGAGCTCCTTGAACTTGGTGAAAATGTAGGTTTTAAACCTTTATAGTATACTCACATACATATTCTTTATAAAACATAAAGAAAGCAATATCAATCACACATAGTACTCAGAAATTTACCCTGGAAACTCTTAACCGAGAAAACCAACAAATGTTTAGAGCCACACCTCTAACTCTCATTGTATTAAATTCACCATTACAATAGAATATATATGATCACGTGGAATTTGAAACCATAATCCATTGTCTAGTATTAAATTACTTGATCGAAATTACATTACAACGGGCTGAAAAACACACAAAAAAAATGACAAAAAAATGACCCAATTTTTTTTTTCTTGGGGGCTACACCCCCAAACAAGGGGCCAGACATCCCCCCCCCCCCCTTGCTCCCATGTGAGTGTACGGTACATGGGATAATCATNACCCCCCCCCCCCCCTTGCTCCCATGTGAGTGTACGGTACATGGGATAATCATGCAAAGAATATAACACATACCCAATAGAAAAAACTAACAACCATTGACTATAAATGGCCCTATTTTCCTATACTAGAAAAATGACCGAAAAAGCTTTGGTCGGTGAAGGCCAAGCAAAGGAATTACATATTCAAGTTGATAATCCTATGGAAGCAATTCATAGAATTGAAAAAAATATCATTGATGGTTCTTTATTATGGGAGGTTTGCCAATGGGTAAGGGGCTTTCTTACTTGAGAGTTCAAAACTCTCGTTGCCTTTAGTGTGGGTGAGTAGAGACCTTGACACATCTATTTTGGTACTATCCACTAGTCAAATATATATGAGGATGGATGGGTTCCCTTTGTTATGCCTCCTATACCCTAGTCAAGTCTATGTGAGAAGACAAGTTACATTGGACAATATAATTTAACATAGTTTGGATGCTTGTGTGCATTGGAGTTCTCTTCTTTATTTGGAAAACACATAAATATGTTATTTTTAATGGTAATGAGCATTTTCACACATTCTCCTAGTATGACAATGCACTGACACGTGTTACTCTATCCCTATAGATCATTGTGAAGGCATTTAGGATACACATGTAGGTGGACCATGAGTAATAACTTTTAGAATTATGGAGTGACGCTCCATGTATGATGATCTAAGAGCCATTTAGACCTTCTCAACCCTAGTCAACTGAACAACACCATAGTGGCCACCACCAAGTACTCAAACATATTTGAGAAAGGAAAGAACACACTCTTAGTTGGGTCCTTGGCTTGACTAATATTGATAAATAGTTTATGACTCTAGTCCTTGCTAAGTGGGGGATCCAAAGGCCCCAAACTTACTAATAATAACCAACATTAACCGAATAATAAGCTTCTCATAGTCACTAGTTGGGGTTGTGCCCTAAATTACCATGATGAGCTCCCGCCAACTACATGAATTGTTGTTTAATGTTTATGTATTAGGTTGTATGTCTTGTGGCACCTAAAACTTTGCTATTGTGCTTTATTTTGTTAATAGTTGTATATTTTCAAGTAATTTGACTTAAGTGGAAATTCTTCACTTTTTTATAAAAAAAATTCATAGTTGTGATGACTACATATGTAGTCTACTTTTTTTAATATTAAAATAATGTTAATATATTTTATTATTATTAATAAAAAGATTAACATCAAAATATATATTTTTTCCCCAATTTACAATATTGCTTGAAGTCTTTACAATACTATATTAATTGTAAGTTCATCTAGGTGGAGAATATAATAATCATTCCTCTCAATTACTTGAACTAAATCCTATTAAAAAATTCAAATAAATTATAATTATTTCTTATGACATTCTAAATTATTATTTAAAATTAAATAAAAAAAATTCTAAATGAATAGTAGAAAATTTAAATGATTATTGATTTAAAGATATTATAGTAATATAAAACATTAAATACTCATTAATTTAAAAACATTATAATTATAACTATGTAGAAGATTGTTGATTTTAAGATATCAATGTAATCTTAATTAAATCCATATAAAATAAACACTTTGATATATTATAAACTAAATCATTTTAAGGTCCATATAAAATAAACACTTTGACATTTTGTAGACTAAATAATCTTCAAGCAAGTACCTTGACATGGTGTAAACTAAATAACATTATAACTATGTAGAAGATTGTTGATTTTAAGATATCAATGTAATTTTAATTAAATCCATATAAAACAAGGGTTGCATGGCAGTTTAGTCCCTGCCAAGTAAAATTGGAAATGAAGAAGATAGTTAACACCCTATAATTATTGATTATGATGATTACTTTGAAACGTGAATAATATGCTAACAAATGAGCTAGTTTGGTAATCTTAAAAGAAATAAGTTTCTTAAAAGAATTGGACATAAACTCACAAGGGATGGAGAAAATCTTATTGCTCCATGATAACACATAGTTTATAGATTTGACATAAGGACAAAATATCTTACCATGATTTTACTTTAATGTAGCTCCCATATAATTTTGGAATTAATATGAATTTCCTTTTAATTAAGTTAAGCAAGCCAAATACAAATCTTATTTAAAAAACCAAAAAATAACATTTCACATTTTATAATATATATGATATTTTACTATCTTAAAATATATATTATAAAATATAATATACATTTTAATATATAATATATTATAATATTTTATGTGTTAGGATATATAAATATTATAAAATATATAATATATATTGTAATTTATATAATATTATAATATATATGATATTTTAAAATATAATAAACATTTTAATATATAATATATTATAATATTTTATGTATTAACATATATATATTATAAAATATATAATATATTTTGTAATTTATATAATATTATATTATATATAATATTTTAATATATTAACATATATATTATAAAATATATAATTTATATTTTAATTTATATAACATTTTAATATGTTATGATAACATATCAAATCCAGTGACACTTTGGGAATACTAAATAAATAAATAATAAATAATGAGTGTACTTTCAAACGTATGGATGGACTGCGTTTGCAGACGGAGTCGTGTTTGTGCCCTCGTCGGAGTCGAAGGAACATGCGGACGAAAACTTGCCGTCAGGGAAGAAGCCGGAAGCCGTTTGGAACAAAGTTCACGCACGAGCGGAAGGAGCGGACGCAAAGTCAAATTAAGCACGTGGACGGTGGTTTATTAAAAACAGTATAAATGGTTCTTTATACACATCAAACATATCAGTTAATCAAATTTTAGAAAAATATATTATTTTATTATTACAAAATATATATATATTAATTTGTTATATTACACATTGAATATAAAATAAAAATTTAAAGTCAACAATAAACTAATACAGAGTTAAAGGGCAACTCATTGCTATAATCCCAAGCTTTTGGCAGGAACTAATAAACACTTTGATATATTATAAACTAAATCATTGAAACCCTCTATCACTAAAGAGCTTAATCTTGACTTGCCAGATGATTATACCTTGGCCTGTTTTGATGGAGCGGCCCGATCAAACGGCCTCTGTTGTGGAGCTGGGGGTTTTTTCAGAGTCCATCTGTCGCGCATTACTAAGTGGTTCCTTAACTGTGGTCAGGGGACCAACACCAAAGCGGAGCTCTTGGCACTTTGGGTCACTCTCTTCCTTGCATCTTCCTGGTCTATCTCGCATCTTATCGTCCGAGGTGACTCAAGCGTTATCATAGATTGGATTAATCACAATTCCAAGCTAAACGTGGTCCACGTCGCTTGCTGGATGCAGAGAACTCGAGATCTCTCCAAGGGCTTCGCCAACATCAGCTTTCATCACCTTCCTAGATCTTATAACTGTGTGGTTGATGCCCTCTCTAAAAGAGCGCTTATTGAAGAAGCTGGTACTCTTACGATCTTCCACAGTGATAGGGGACATGACAACTCGTCATCCTATCTGTCGATATTCTGATCGATTGTTTGATCATTGTTAGAACGATGTTTTTCCCCTCTCGGTCCTCTGTTTTTATTGTTTGGTATTTCTTTCCGATGCCGAATCACAATTTCTTTTTGAATTGGCTTTGACCAGAAATCATTTATGTGCGGTCGTTATTATATTTGTGTGCTGACCGGATCGTATTGCTGTTAGAACGCTGACTGTCCAAACTTCATTGTCTCGCCTGCAGTATTTTGGCATTGTAAAGGATTTTATACTCTTTATAAAATCGAGTAATTTTTTCATGGGAAAAAAAAAGGTCCATATAAAATAAACACTTTGACATTTTGTAAACTAAATAATCTTCAAGCAAGTACCTTGACATGGTGTAAACTAAAAAATCTTAAAGCAAGTTGTGTATTGTAATACGTATTCCATAATTGTCAAAATCGTACAATTAAATCATTTTATTATTTTTAAAAGACAATTACATCAAGTACATTTAAGTCAAGAAATTTAAATATAAAATTATAATTTAATTTATTAATATTTGAGTTTTTTTTGGGAAGTTGAACAATGTGAGAGTTTTTGAAAAGTTTTATATATTCTGAGTGGATATTCCACTCTTCATCAAGAACATAAAAGTGAAAAAACATTGAAACATTAACCAAATACATCCCAAAAAATATATGAATTCTAAAAAGTATAAAAGTGAAATCCTAATTATTTATTTAGAGAATTAGGATTATGTAAAAAGTGGAAGAGTTAATTTAAACAATTTAATTTAATAAATAAAATAAGAGATTAGAAAAGAAAGATCATATATTTTGAGTGGATACTCTACTTTTTATCGAAAACATAAAAGTTAAAAAAACATTAAAGCATTAACTAAATACATTTTAATAAATATTAGAATTTTAAAAATATATAAAGTTGGAATCTTAATTATTTATTTAAAGAATTAGGACTATGTAAAAAGCAGAAAAATTAATTTGGACAATTTAATAAATAAAATAAGTGTTGCATGGCAGCGTACATGTGGTTTGCATGCAGAACATAGTATTCTCGAATTAATTCTTTTTGAAAAATATAAAAAATTATCAACATTTGAAAGGTTGTTGGACACTAAAAATTTAGCATTACTGAATTAGTTATCTTTAAAAGAAGGGCCCCTAGACACAAAAGAAATTGAAATTTATGAAATTATAGATTTATGGACAACATAAACTATACATACCAAAACTGTAATTTTATAAAGTAGATATTTATTTTTTTACATACGAAATATGTACTTTTATAATGGATTGCAGGTTGTCGGGCTCAAAATTGGGCCTCTGATGTTCTCTGCGATACAAAAATTGAGAAGCAGAGTTGCGAACTTTAGAAATTTATCAGAAATTAATAAATTATACATACAAAATATGTACTTTTATAAAGTAGATATTTAGTTTTATACATACGAAATTTGTACTTTTATAAAGTATGGGGATGAGATTTTATAGAGCATGCACGGAGGCCTCATTGGATACTTAGTCAGTTTTTGGATCGTGGGTTCTCGGGCTGGCAGGCTCAAAATTGGGCCTCTGATGTTCCGTGCCCTACAAATAGCACCGACAGTTCCGCGATATACAAAATGACACGCAAAGTTGCGGACTATACAAATTTACCAAAAATTAATAATGTCTGTTACATATCTGTGGAAATTACATGAACATTTAAAAGCATATAATAGAATAGTAATAACGTCTGTTACATTTAGTTTACTTTAAAACTAAGGCTTTTCTTGGACAAAAAAAATATAGCATTGTCGAATTAGTTTTCTTTGCACACTTTTGATAGAGCATGCACGAAGCCATCATTCCATACTTAGCCAGTTTTTGGATCGCAAGCTCTTGGGCTGGCGAGCTCAAAAATGGGCCTATGTTGTTCTGTGACCTACAAATAGCACCGAGAGTTTCGCGACATACAAATTGACAAGCGGACTTGCGAACTATAGAAACTTATTATAAAATAAATAATGTCTGTTACATATCTCTGGAAATTAGAATAGTAACAACGTCGTTTAAGACAAAAAAAATAGCATACAATAGGACAGAAGAAATGTAGCAGATCCGAATTAGTTTTCTTTGGAACAAACAAGAAAGGTTCCTGGAAACCCAAAATTTAGTATACAATAAAGGCATTGTCGAATCAGTTTTCTTTGGAATTTATCAAAGATTAATAATGTCTGTTACATGTTTCTGGAAATTTAAATGCGTTTGTCATATAGATTGGGATTGGGGCTCCCGCAGACCATAAAAAGAAATAAGTACAAGAATCAGGAACGTTGAAAGAAGAAGTGCGCGACGGTAGAGAGGAAGACCTGAAAAGAAGAAATTGGAAGTTATGGGTCTTTGGTTACAATTTTCTATTTAAAGAGGTCATATGTGGATTGATAAAGAAAAGAAGATGACAACATAGACTTAAACCGGATTGATAAAGAAAACAAGATGCCAGTATAGACTTACTATGAAGTCGATGCGTTTTTGTTGCTGTCGTCGATGGTCAGTGGAGTCATGTTGACCGGTTGTTGCCTTTCCTGGAGGAGGCTGTCCATTCTCTGTTGGAACCATTCTTCGATGTAGCTTTTCATGGGGGATGTGTTGATTTCATCCCGCATTTCTATTTCGTAAAGGTCGTTTTCTAATTTCCTTAGATCCAATGAAATACTATGCAGACTCTGTTCAATTTCTTCATTGTGTGTCGCATAGTCTAGTACCCAGCGCTCATGCTCATCTAGACAATGTTCAGCTATGCCGTAAAACTTTTCAAAAGACAACCCCTTTAAAATGTCAACTTGTTCTTGGAAGGCTTCTTTGGTGATTGACAAGGATTTGAGAATTAAGTTTGGATCTTGAACCTCGTTGGTAGTTCCGGCTAAGTCCATCTGGAGTAGGCTTGTGAATAAATCTTCCTTTTCTGATATGACTTGTTTACATGATTTGACAATGAGCTCCAGGTTGTTAACTTTCTTTTGCCAGCATGCTTTTACTTTTTTGGTTCGCTTTGGGGAGGGGAGTTTCTCTTGTCTTCTTTTTAGTTCCAATGTGTTGACGACATAGTTGGCAAAAGGGCCAGTACCTGATCACAGAAACGTTGTTCATTTTTTAAATTCTCCTCCAAATGTTGCAGGAAATCATTGGCCTTCTTTCTGAAGGAAACTAAATTTTGTGATGTTTCCCAGGCTTCAGTAAGTAGCTGCATTCTTTTGTTGATGTTATTCTCTACAAGGGCTCTAGAGCATGCAAGGAGGGTAGAGAATTCTTTCATCTTGGCTGTAGTGGTAGCAGGTACGATTTTTGCCGAAGGACTGGCAAATTTTGGGGTTGCAATGAAAGCCTGCTCATATTCGTTGAGGCAGTCTTTCAGATTGACAACTTTCGTCTCAATTCCTACAATGGAATCATGAAGAATTTCACCAGTCACCTAGTGAAATGAGGAGATTTGGGACGACCGCATTTCCCTAAAGTTAATCTCTTTGTGAGATTTTCCCTTCCTATTTGTTACATCTCTCTTTTCAATGACCATAGTTTTAGATTGGTTGTCAAAAATAACACTTTGGATTACGAAGGATTCATCTACGTCAAAAAAGTCGGTCTCAGATATTTCCACCGCGGACGACCCAATTTTCTACATGTGCTCAGTTTCAATTTCAAGTTGGATTTTTCCACTTTCAATCTCGAGTTCCTCCGCCTGCCCTGCATTGTTTTTTCTCTTCTTCGTCAGTGGAATTTTGTGAGAACTATCAATATTTATGCAAGGAGGGTTCTTATCTCCTCCTTTGTTCGAAGATTTATGGGTTGCTTTCTTATTGGGGTGGACCGTCGAAGCGATGCTCCGTGATGTCGTGCTCTTGGGAGTGTTGGCAGGGGACTGGGTACTCTTCTCACCAGATACTTTTCCATGTTGTATGCACAATTTAGTCACGCTTTGCAATGTCTCTGCGTCACAATCGACAGAAGTAGAATTGTTGTCGACACTGTCCCTGTCTTGGGTCAGGTATCTATGCATAAAAGAGGTGTTAAAGCCAACAACCAATAAATGTTCTTGAAAAATGCCATTAGGGTCGAACCCTTTTAGCCTTTTAGCGTACGTTAGGTTCAATTTCTTGAAATGGGTAGCAAAATCGTCAATCTTGTTGATGTTTTTGTAGACGAAGTCTCCGACTTTCCAGGGCAGAGGAATGAACTAATTTTTTTTCTTGTCATGGAAAAAATGCAACCAGTGGTTGTATTGCCTTGCTATTTCTGCAACAAACATCTTGTTCGTGATGTGGCATGGAAGGAAGTCAAGATTTTCCTTAGAGCCAAAGACCATGAGGACACTTTGATTTTCCTCTTGCTCAAGTGTGCCCTTCCTATTCAAAAACTTGGTTTCCTGGCCAGACATCCGCGGAGCATCCTTGCCTAACAGTAAATCTTTGAAAACTGAGACAAAGCCATTAAAAACTTCATAAAAACAATAGGAGGCCTTGTGCCTCTAGAGGGCCTGGTACCAGAATGTTACTAGGTCGAATCCATAGTTTATTTTGTTGGAAAGAGAAAGTTTTGGAAAGGGGCAGCAATGCACAATTGCGAAAAATAAGTAGGATGACATATAAAATTTATTCAATTCTTTGAATCGTGACAACTGGGAACAAAGCTCAATGGAAATTAGCTTCCCCCAATCGAAAATGTATTATTCCTTGAGTGTGAAATACAAAATATAAATAATTATATGGGAAATGCTTGTCGTGGATGCATGTCCCGTTATTCATGTAAACAACCAAGCAATTTCCCAGAATGGATTTCTAAAGGAACTTACCTGCAACCTTGTGATATCTTCAGGAACTATTGTCAGGTCTTCGAGGAAGTCGGCTAAGATGTTCATCTCATTATTATGTTTTTCTAGAAACTTCTTACAGTCTTGTCCTCTGAAGGTCAATGTTGGCTTCAATAATTTTAACATCTCGCGAAAGACCTAAGGTGACAAAGAAACATAAGAATGGTCGCGCAGTGGAATAATTATTTGGCCTGGAATATATTTTTCGGTGCACCAAGAGACCACCTCCTTACAGTCAAAAACCTCAGGGACGCAGCCTGCACAGGCGATTCCAGAGGTCCAAATCACTTCGTTCTGGGAGGAATGGGATGAATAGTAAAAGTATGCCCTAGACCACTGGAATTTCTGGTCCTCATGTGTGAACACATTTACTGTATCTCCACAAAACTGTTGTCAGCCTACTGCCATAAGTCTACAAGAACGTTTGTTTTCTCTAGACGATGAGTGAAATGAAAAGTTGGAAGGGATAATGTAACCCTGCGCAAATTTTGGTCTGAAGCATGTGAATGGGAGATGTCCTTGAGACTTTTATTGATTAATGACAATTTGGACGGCTGTTGCATGATGCATTGTTAACATTAAACACTAGAAATTGCATACATAGAAAATGCGAACATGACGGATATTGCAATCAACGATTAAGCATTGTAGATTTCTTGAGCAGCCCAACACGACAACGCATGTTCGAGATGAACAATTGAAAGGGACAAGATAACTCTCCACACATCTTGGTTTAATGCATAATAATGGGAGATCTCCTCAAGCGTTTTGCCCATTAATGACAATGTTGAAGGTTCGTGCATGGCCAGCTGTTAGCATCAAAGGTTTCTAATTGCATAGTAAGAAAGTACGGAGGTCGCGGGCACGGGAAAAAAACAGCTACAAAATAGGGTTGCAAGGTACAACCGTTGAAGGTGAGGGCACGAGGGTCAAATTGTATGTATCGAAACTTTTTGAGTGCAATGCACGTAACAATGAAGAGGGTATGGTAGGACAACCAGAAGGATAGGAAGTTAGTGGGGATGGAAGGCAGCGAGAGATACTTTGAAACATTTGTGAGCCGTGGTAGAGTGAAGCTTGCGATTTCGACGAGCCCATGCTGGAATTGTAGATCATGAAAGTTTTGAGTGCAAGATGTACACGATGTAACAAGAAGAAGAGTTCGAAACCACGAACTCGCCAACCATGGCCATAAAATTGACCAAGTATGGAAAGCAAAAGCGTTCAGTCGGATTCGTCGTCTGATTATATAGATGGAGATAAAGATATGTCAACTCGCCAACGCTGGAACCCGCGATCATAGAAAGGCAACTAAGTATATAACCACAAAGTGATAATACAAGGGAAGAAAAGGGAAGAAGGACCAACGAGTCCGCGGTGGGATTGTAAATCATAGAAATTTTGAGTGCGATATGTATATCACGGAACAAGAAGAAGCAGAGTTCGAATGCGCTAATGGACAAACCAGTGAAGAAGAAAGCAATAGAATTGGCTAAGTATGGAAAGCAATAACGGTCGGTTGGGTTCCTTGTGTTGAGCCCACCCGCTCGAGAACCCTCGATCCAAAATGTCGCTAAGTATGGAATGCGGGATCCGTACATGCTCTATAAGATATCATGTCCATACTTTATAGTCCCATAGTACACAGAATGAAAAAAAGGGAAAAGGACGAAGTAGTTAGCAGTGGAATTATAGATCACGAAAATTTTGAGTGGAAGATGTATATAACGGAACAAAAAGGAACAGAGTTCAATTGCGCCAACTCGGCAACCGCAGGCATAAATTTCACTAAGTATGAGGGAACATATGTAGATCCCTCATTCCATACTTGGACATTTTTTTTATTGCGGGTTCGTGGCCTGTCGGGCTGAAAATTAAGTATCTATTGTTTCCTGTCCTACAAATAGCACCCAGACTTCTGCGATATACAAATTGACAGGAGGACCTACAGGCTGTTTAGTTGAACATTGCATTTGTATTGTTCTAGAACATATGTGGATGCCTCATTCCATACTTAGGCACTTTTTTTATCGTGGGTTCGCGGCCTGGCAGGCTGAAAATAGAGTCTCTATTGTTATGTGTCCTACAAATAGCACCTAGACTTCCATGATATACAAATTGATAG
>ML781545.1:413131-441298 GCA_009831015.1 Picea engelmannii
TATTATATTTTCAATTTTTTAAATTATTTTTTTATTTTCATTTTTATTTTTTAAATAATATATAAAATAATCATTCAAATATAAAGTTAAATTCTTTTATATTTAAATTAACAAACAATAACTTTGAATGGGGTGACACACAGAGTACACGTGTCGTTGGATGGGGTGAATATGAGGGCAGTTAAAGCCCTTCGCGACCACCCTCTTCTCCTATCCAGTCGTGATGGTTAGTTTGCATGAGCGCCAAGGTTTAGTGCGTTGGGCCTTAATGAAGACTCAGGCTCGGCTCTTTGACATCAATATGAAACCGGTAATTTCCATTACTCTTGCACTAATGGCTACTAGAGTCATCAAATCCTCCGTCCTCCTGGTCTTTTTGTCCTATGGGAAGTTCTATATCGGGTATTTGGGCGTTATGCACAGTATCATTTTGCTTGTTCTGCTCCACGCCTTGGCTCGCATTGCTGGTGTTTCTGTCCGCTTGGTGTTTTGCTCAACCATGCATCACGAGAGAGGCAAGCCTTGGCGAGGGCCAACCTATTACAGTTGGTTTGGTAGACACAAATGCCCGAGACCAGCTTCTTTAGCTCTCATACTAGGCGGCTCAGACCACTTGAGTTCTTTTGGTTATAATTGGTTTGAAAAGGCTCAACCAGAGCCCCGTCCTTCTAGTACAAAGGGTCTCCATGGCGGGTGCTCGATGGAAGAAGAAATTCCGCCCAATTGGGAGGAAATTCTGCCTTTCCTGCCGTCAACTGCCTTGGAGCACCGACTTGCCACCTGCACCACTACGCCTTTCCAGGAGCTAGTCGAGACATGCTGCACTATGGAAGAAGAAGTCTCGCCTTCGGAGGAACACTCGAGACATAATTCGGCCGGTACCATAAATGAGGACCCTGCCACGGATTCCATCGCTGTAAATGACCTCGTCGCTGCTACCGTGGATGAAGACCCTGATGATGAACTTGCTCATGAACAAACTCACCCAACTCCCAGCTCTTGCAGATTTACAGAAGACCACCTGGTCTTGATCTTTGAGATGAGAAAGGACTTGGCAGAGCAACAACACCACCAAAGCATCTTCAACAAGCGTTTGGATGCCCTGTATGACTCCCTGTCAAGCGAGCTTGAGAAGAGTCGATGCCCGACTTGCTGCCAGCCTTTCGTGTTCCGACTTCGCCAAGATGAACGTCCGGGTTTGCCCCGTGTCTAACACTTTCACATGTTTTTTCTTGGTTTAATGGTTAAGTTTTTGCAATTTTTGCAATTTTTGCATACTGCAGTCTTTGGTTCAGGTTCAATAGGTGGCTGGGGCACTTAGTCCACCGCCTATTCTAGTTTCCATGTTTGTGGCAAAACAAGTGACAAGTCCCCATGTCTGTATGTCAACAATTGTCGTTTTTTCTTAAAGTTTTGGAACAATAAACAATCATCTTATCCACATGATTTGATTTCCACTACATAACAAAAGAGTTGGTGTGTTATAATGTACACTCAAACACATATGTTTTTTACTAAAACAAAATAATACAATATTTTTATTTAAAAAAAAAATTAACTAACAATAAATCATTTAAAAATTTATTATTTTCAATTATATTTCTAAAAAGACTAAGTCAATCATATTCAAAACACTTACATTTAAAAATTTATTATTTTCAATTATATTTCTAAAAAGACTAAGTCAATCATATTCAAAACACTTACAAGTAGCTTAAAAGAAAATCCCAATCTGACTACAATATAAATATGTATAAGTTGTAAATTTTAAAAATGACAATTAATATTTAAAAACAAAATCTCATAAAAATAATATCCATGCCGAGCCATATAATATGAGAGTTTTAAAAACCGCCATTTTCCTTTCACAGTCAAGAGGTTTTAGTGTCTATTCAACTTTTCAAAAAACATAATATATGAAAATGATTCATCTATTTTTCTTTGACATTAAAACTATGGTTACTTAAATGTTCTGAATCTTTTTAATATTAAAACTATAATATAATGAAAATGATTCATCTATTTTTCTTTGACATTCAAGAGGGTTTAGCTTATGGTTATTTAAATATTGGTGATTTTTTTTAATATTATAAATTTAGATAAGTTTATATTTCTTTAACTTTATATTTATATTAGGATATAAATAAAATTTAAAATAAAATAAATTAATGATTAAATTAATTATGAAAATATAATTAAAATAAATTAATATATTTTGAATTTTTTTAATATTATAAATTTAGATAAGTTTATATTTCTTTAATTTTATATTTACATTAAGATATAAATAAAATTTAATGATTAAATTAATTATGAAAATATAATTAAAATAAATTAATATATTTTGATCTCCAAATCAATTATGTTTTGATTATTTTCAATTATATTTTTGGGTCAATTTTAAGTTAAACCTAACTGTTAAAAATGGTTGGAATTATAAATTTCATATTTAAAATAATTTGAAAGACCAAATTTTTTTCATGTATTGAATTCATTCACACATTTAAAAATACAATTTAATTAATAAAAAAATACAATTTCACTGATTAATTATTGTCCAATTTTGATAATAATTACCAAAAATTAATAAAAAACATAAAAACCTTTAAAATATACCATTTTGAAAATACAATCAAAATAAAATAATATTACCATGATCATTCCAAAGATCTCTCCATTAAGTTCTCATTTTAATAATATCGATATCCCATATTGAATACCATTGTTTTTTCCGCCGACGAAAGCGATTCCAGGTATTTGATGCATTCCAGACTGAGCCACGGAATAAGTTCAAGACCGGTCCCCTTTTCGTCTCTCCGCTGCCACGCAGAACGATGGGCCGTATGTTTGTTACAAAGTCTATTTGCCGCGCGCGGTTAAGTAATGGGATAACTGGGGGCCAAATTTGATCACTTGTGCAGGGGAAGACGGAGCAGGAGCGTGCTACTGTACTAACACAGGTTGAAGAGTTTTAAATAGAATAGTAACTAGCACAACAGTTAAATAGCTGCTGGTTAATATCGAAAAGTTGTTAAGATGAAACGAATCTTTAAAAGAATATATTAAATTTTATTGTTGATTAACAAATAAATGGTTTCGTTTTATGTATCTGGTGTTAATATTTTAATTTCTGTTAATCACTTACGTGACAATCAGTTAGCTATCAAAGTAATTTTTAAATATGATAAGGTAAATGTAAAAAATTAAACACATAAACTGATGTCTTTATAATAACTAGGAAATTAATGATTGAAATCACAGCCATTTATTTTGTGTGACTACTAAGAATATTCCAGCCATATTTAATCCTGTCCATAAAAAACTTATTAAGCACTAAACCCCTATTAAATCTGCCTACTATAGGTATACTCCTTTCGACGTAATTATAATTTTTAAAATCTTTTTTACAATAAAAATTGAAATAGTCAACTCCAGTCAGTAATCTAATTTATTGTATAACAAAGATGTACAATTATGTCAAAAAAATTAGATACAACATTATAATCTAATTTATTGTATAATAGATAAATGTTACATGAAGGGAAAAATGTCCATTATCGTGCATGCCCCACAATTTATTAAACTTTTTATTTATAATCACTTGTAACTATTTTTTTAAGGAAATACTTTAAATGATAATGTTTAATTTGTAATGAAAATAAATACAATTAATAGTAAACTATTTAAAAACTCTATAAAATTTATTAGTAACATTATATATAAGATATACTCGAAATAATTTTATTTTTTTTATATCTTATTTTTTTTTTTTAATTATTTTTTTACTATTCTTTTTATTTTTTAAATAATAAATAAAATAATCATTCAAATATAAAGTTAATTTTTTTTATATTTAAATTAACTAACAATAATTTTGAATGGGGTGACATACAGAGTACACGTGTCGTTGGATGGGGTGAATATGAGGGCAGTTAAAGCCCTTCGCGACCACCCTTTTCTCCTGTCCAGTCGTGATGGTTAGTTTGCATGAGCGCCAAGGTTTAGTTCGTTGGGCCTTAATGAAGACCCAGGCTCGGCTCCTTGACATCAATATGAAACCGGTAATTGCCATTACTCCTGCACTAATGGCTACTAGAGTCATCAAATCCTCCGTCCTCCTGGTCTTTTTGTCCTATGCGAAGTTCTATATCGGGTATTTGGGCGCTATGCACAGTATCATTTTGCTTGTTTTGCTCCATGCCTTGGCTACTAGAGTCATCAAATCCTCCGTCCTCCTGGTCTTTTTGTCCTATGGGAAGTTCTATATCGGGTATCTGGGTGCTATGCACAATATCATTTTGCTTGTTTTGCTCCATGCCTTGGCTTGCATTGCCGGTGTTTCCGTCCGCTTGGTGTTTTGCTCAACCATGCATCGCGAGAGAGGCAAGCCTCGACGAGGGCCAACCTATTACAACTGGTTTGGCAGACACAAATGCCCAAGACCAACTTCTCTAGCTCTCATACCAGGCGGCTTGGACCACCCGAGTTCTTTTGGTCATAATTGGTTTGAAAAGGCTCAACCAGAGCCCCGTCCTTCTAGTACAAAGGGTCTCCATGGCGGGTGCCCGATGGAAGAAGAAATTCCGCCCAATTGGGAGGAAATTCTGCCTTTCCTGCCGTCAACTACCTTGGAGAACCGACTTGCCACCTGCACCACCACGCCTTTCTAGGAGCTAGTCAAGACATGCTGCATTATGGAAGAAGAAGTCTCGCCTTCGGAGGAACACTCGAGACATAATTCAACCTGTACCATAGATGAGGACCCTGCCACGGATTCCACCGCTGCAAATGACCTCGCCGCTGTTACCATGGATGAAGACCCTGATGATGAACTTGCTCATGATGATGAAGCTGATGAACAAACTCACCCAACTCCCAGCTCTTGCAGACTTACAGAAGACCACCTGGTCTTGATCTTTGAGATGAGAAAGGACCTGGCAGAGCAACAACACCGCCAAAGCATCTTCAACAAGCGTTTGGACGCCCTGTATGACTCCCTATCAAGCGAGCCTGACCTGAGAAGAGTCAATGCTCGACTTGCTGCCAGCCTTTCGTCTTCCGACTTCGCCAAGATGAACACTCGGGTTTGCCCCATGTACACTTTCACATGTTTTTTCTCTGGTTTAATGGCTAAGTTTTTGCAATTTTTGCAATTTTTGCATACTACAGTCTTTGGTTCAGGTTCGATAGGTGGTCGGGGCACTCAGTCCACCGTCTGTTCTAGTTTCCATGCTTGTGGCAGAACAAGTGACAAGTCCCCATATTTGTATATCGACAATTGTTTTCCAGTACATAACAGAACAATTAGTGTATTATAATGTAAACTCAAACACATATGTTTTTTACTAAAACAAGATCATACAATATTTTTATTTAAAAAAAAGTTCACTAACAATAAATCATTTAAAAACTTATTATTTTAGATTATATTTCTAAAAAGACTAAGTCAATCATATTCAAAACACTTACAAGTAGCTTAAAAAAAATCCCAATCTGACTACAATATAAATATGTATAAGTTGTAAATTTAAAAAATGACAATTAATCTTTAAAAACAAAATCTCATAAAAATAATATCCATGCCAAGCCATATAATATGAGAGTTTTAAAAACCGCCATTTTCCTTTCACAGTCAAGAGGTTTTAGTGTCTATTCAACTTTTCAAAAAACATAATATATGAAAATGATTCATCTATTTTTCTTTGACATTCAAGAGGGTGTCTATTCAACTTTTCAAAAAACATAATATGTGAAAATGATTCATCTATTTTTTTTTGACATTCAAGAGGGTGTCTATTCACCTTTTCAAAAAAACATAATATATGAAAATGATTCATCTATTTTTCTTTGACATTCAAGAGGGTTTAGCGTATGGTTACTTAAATGTTGTGAATCTTTTTAATATTAGAACTATAATATAATGAAAATGATTCATCTATTTTTCTTTGACAGTCAAGAGGGTTTATGGTTATTTAAATGTTGGTGATTTTTTTTAATATTATAAATTTAGATAAGTTTATATTTCTTTAATTTTATATTTACATTAAAATATAAATAAAATAAATTAATGATTAAATTAATTATGCAAATATAATTAAAATAAATTAATATATTTTGATGGCCAAATCAATTATGTTTTCACTATTTTCAATTATATTTTTGGGTCAATTTTAAGTTAAACCTAACTGTTAAAAATGGTTGGAATTATAAATTTCATATTTTAAATAATTTGAAAGATCAAAATTTTTCCATGGTGTTCAATTCATTCACACATTTAAAAATACAATTTAATTAATAAAAAAACTACAATTTCACTAATTAATTATTGTCCAATTTTGATAATAATTACCAAAAATTAATAAAAAACATAAAACCTTTAAAATATACCATTTTGAAAATACAATCAAAATAAAATAATATTACCATGATCATTCCAAAGATCTCTCCATTAAGTTCTCATTTTAATAATATCGATATCCCATATTGAATACCATTGTTTTTTCCGCCGACGAAAGCGATTCCAGGTATTTGATGCATTCCAGACTGAGCCACGGAATAAGTTCAAGACCGGTCCCCTTTTCGTCTCTTCGCTGCGACGCAGAACGATGGGCCGTATGTTTGTTACAAAGTCTATTTTCCGCGCGCGGTTAGGTAATGGGATAATGGGGGGCCAAATTTGATCACTTGTGCAGGGGAAGACGGAGCAGGAGCGTGCTACTGTACTAACACAGGTTGAAGAGGTCTAAATAGAATAGTAATTATAATTTTTAAAGTCTTTTTCACAATAAAAATATGAAATAGTCAACTCCACTCAGTAAATACTGGCGTTCAGGAAAAAAAATTCTAGTCGTTTGTCGTATTGTCGTAGGAGGATAAAGTCAGAAAACGCTGATGGAAGTGGGTTAGATCAGTGGCGAGATATGCCTGATTATTCTATTCATAAGGCACGATACTAGTTATTCCAAGATATGCAAAAATAGCAAAGATTTACAAGTTCAGTAGGACCCGGAGTGTAAGAGCCCTCTTTTAGTTTACTAGGACCCGCAGTGACAGAGCCTCTTTTTAAATCTATTTTCTGTTCGAGATAGCTGATTGAGAATAAAACAGCACATCGATTGCTTATAATAAACAAATAACTACCACAAAGTCTTTCACACGAGGATGAAAAGAAACCCACAAAATCTTAGAAAATTGGGCGACAGAGATTTTCAGATTACAATCAATTTCAATTTCCTCACAACTCCATTCAAACGAGGTTTAAAAGAAACCCACACAATCTTGCAAAGTAGTACCAACTCCATTCAAACGAGGTTTAAAAGAAACCCACACAATCTTGCAAAATAGTGCGAGAGATAATTTCAGATGACAACGAATTTCAATTTTCTCACCAACTCTCTTCGGGAGCATTGAATATTTCTTCATCACAATCCCCGTCAAATTACTAACCCCTGTCTGGTTAGAGAGACAGAAACATCATGGTCACTGCTGCAATATTTTATGTGATTGGCGCACCCATCTTATGTCTTTCTTCAACTTGCTTCACCAAATTCCGTTTACCCGGTCATGACAAGACCACTCGTTTGAATGTCTGGAGGCTTTCAGCGATTTTGTATTTACAACCACCATGGAGAAGTAACAGAAGATGCTACATATTGATTACATCTCTGTTTGAAGCGGAGGAGGTGATACAATGAAGAACAGAACATCATTCCTGGCTGTTCTTGTTTGGATCGTCATCTATAATTATTGCCCTCTTTTATTTGCTGCAGCAGAAAGTACAGATCCTGCTGAAGGTAATTTACTCACATTTAGCTCAATTATTATGTTTGAAATTCATGTATCTTAATACATCAATCTCTGAGAAGCCGTGGCCTTCAGTTTGCCGCAAACGTCTTTCTTTGTAATTTTTTAAAATGGGGATATTATGTCAATATTTATTTGCTCGGCTGCAGTTGTTGCCCTTAAAAAAATTAAGGCGAGTCTTGGAGACAAATATGGAAACCTGAAGAACTGGGGGAAAGGTGATCCATGTAACGTACCTTGGAATGGAGTGATATGCGACAATGGAACTGCTCCAGATGGCTACTTTCATGTAGAGCAACTGTATGTTCACTACATGCTTCCTCACATCTGATGCATTTACATGGTTTAGATTTCTGAAATTTTTGAATTTGTATGTTTGTGTATGCAATTATTTAACTATAAATATGTGGATTTAATTACAACTATTTAAATATAGGTGGATGAAATATGTATGCATTAGTTCCCAAGTCTTCTTAAGCTAATTTGCCAGAAATCCAAAGCCATGCCAATGACCTCGTTTTGAATTTCAGCAAGCCAGTCAGAAGTTTAGGAGAAATGTACGGAAATCTGGAATTACGTATAAATCAATAGGAAGTCATAGGATTTCATGCTATAGATGGTTACAAACTAAGTTTTCAAATTTTCATGGGTTCATAAATGAAGGAAATTCAAAATACTTGAGCTAAGTTTTTAAGTTTTTATGGGTCAAGAAATGAGAGAAATTCAAATTACTTCATGGCCCTTATCCTGACCAGTGCAGACCTCGAAAGTGTTGTGCTCCTAGCAGAACATATTACATGATAAGACTATGACATATGAGATGACCCTCCTTTGGGTCGTACGGGGCCACATATACTAGTTGAGGCCACACAAGTCAATGTAATGGTTTATTAAGATCATTTTATGTGGCTGGTCATGTTGTTAGATGCCCCTAATACTATTTTATTGTGTTTGGGTGCATCGGTCAGGGTGTCTAGGGTCAGGATTTATTTTGTCTATCATAAATAAATGATATTCAGCTAGTTGTAAGGCATCGATCATTATCATAAAACAATAAATTCTTTTGCACTTTGTGGGTTTAGGGGTGGCAGGTTGGTCCCTTCACCTTTCTAGGGCAAGCAGTGTACAACTCATTACTGTGAAAGCAGTGCTCCTTGATATCTTTATGAATTTTTGCTCTATGATACTTGGAAGTTTACGCTATACTTACGAATAATGCTATTAATTTATGAATATTTCATGATAGTTTTGTTATCTTGGCTATATTATGCTGTAATTCGAGTGTATGTGGTGCATAACACTAATCCACAGTAAGAACAGGGGTACTTGATAAACATAGAGTTATGTTTGAGCCCTGAGCTTTGCCAACTCTGATTTTTGAGGTTAAATATGTGGTATTGGTCATTTCATATAATTTCAGCATTCAATATGACAGC
The DNA here is from genome assembly GCA_009831015.1 of Picea engelmannii. Classification (NCBI taxonomy): domain Eukaryota; kingdom Viridiplantae; phylum Streptophyta; class Pinopsida; order Pinales; family Pinaceae; genus Picea; species Picea engelmannii. The sequence continues at coordinate 422,371 of ML781545.1, forward strand.
AAACTGCCATGCTAAAAGCAACAGCAGCTATAAAAAGCATACAACAGAGTTCTAATAGAGGCTTTTCAGTCATGGTATTAGATTAGGCTGCAATATCAGTTTTCAAAATAATATTGACGGTGATTGGAAATGATAAAAGGATTGCAATTCAGCATTGAATTATTTTCTTTTTGAAATAAAATGCATCTTATATTTCATTAATGAACACCAAAGGATGCATCATACAATTTTACATTATTTAGTCACAACAAAGGATTGTGGGCTTTCCTTTTCAACATAGGCGAGGAGAATCAACATGCTTTCTTTGCCACCCATTGTAAGAGAGTCCAACTCGTTCCTAAAATTGCCTATGCTAGCATGATATTGTATGGATATATCTGATTTCTCAGCCACCAATTCACCCAAGTGTAAAATTGTCGAACCTCTGTTAAAGGTTTCCCGACGATCACTTTGCCACAGTAAGTAGATGCTTGATAAGCATATGGTGTTCTGTATATTCTTTTCTGCTTGTCTAATCATCCATTATGTCCAAATATGACCTCTTTATAGTGAAGGGGGCAACAAAGACTGAGGAGTACTTAGTCCTATCCATTTCTAGAATATCTGGGCTACTTTGTACCCCCACAATAAATTCTTAATTGTTTCAGTGCTTTAGCAAATCACATAGCTACCATGTGTGAAACCATAGCGACGGAGCAAGCCAACCAGGCACTCTGGATTTGAAACATGGATGGGCCTTGATGATGCTTTTGAATTTTTGTAACCAAATGACTTTTTGATCTTGAATAATCTGCCTTCTATTGAGCATATCCATGAGTGAGAAAGAAGGATGAATCTTCTGATAAGCTCCTTAGTCTGGTAATTAAAAATGAACTTCCCATAGGACCATAGTACTGTTATCCACCATGTTGTACAGGGATTTCAATGAAGCTGGACAAGTGAGGTTGCACCTTCATTGAAATAGGAGAAATACATTGAAAGTCAAACCCACCGAAGATTTGGAGTGTCAGGGATCAAAGGCATATCTTTCAACAAGATGTGAAGATGACAGTTTGGAGAAGCATAGATATTTAAATGCCGAAGCACAAATATCAACATTTGATGATATTTCAGGGAATGGAGTGGAGGCTACAGGATACACTTGGCATGCCTGTCTATCTGACATACTGAGGCGCTGCTGTTGTGGTGCATACGTCAAGGTGGCAGTAAGGCGGATTCCCTTAGTATTTTCCCAGCATTTTTATTCTTTTCCTGTAGCAGATTCAGGGGCAGACTTGTTGGCTAAAGCAGGCATAAAGCAACTGTTTACATTAATACTTTAAGCCTGGCAACTAGCAGAATACCCCTTTGATCTAAAAAGGACGAAATTGCAGCAAGTCCTTATCTATTGGAATAAATAAGAAGGAACGTCCAGTATGAAGTTTCTCTATTATAGTGGTTTTGGGGAAGGCACCCTCAAGGATTTGTGCTTTTTGAGTTAAGCATCCAAAGGGGTTTTGACTCTTTAAGGTGGGAAGACATCCCATTTGAGGGAAGAAACTCATGCCGTTTTATGAAATTTGCTTGATCAATACCCTCATACTCTTGGAGAATGTTCACCTGGGAAGTAATGAGTCCACTTGAGGGAAGCTAGGAACCTTCCACTGCACATTTGATAAAGATTGATACGCCTTAAAGACTTCACACTTCACTTGTGGAGATGATCTCAAGAATTTATTTCATGACTTTGAAGGAGCTTCTTCATTTTGGAATAAGACTTGGAAGTTTTACTTGCATCTGATTTATGGAAGATGACTTGGAGATTTTTCTTACGGGGAGGAGCATGCCACTGTTTGGGGTATTGTCATTTATTGATTAAATCAATTGCTTTAGCTCTATCGGAAGATGAACCCATACATTAAGGAGGGCGCTCACCATAAGGGAGATCTAGCACAATGAACCACAGCAGGGTTTTTAGGAACAGCCCATGCGATGAGGGCAAGTGGCAGCCGAGGAGTTCCTTGCATGGTCAAAGGGCACTATGGAGTGAGATGCTCCACCTTGGAGGGATTGTCCAACTTTGATGGCTACATTCGTTGCCTGATTGAGCCTTGTCACTTTGAAGAAGTGTGCCTTAGGAGGCCCACAAGTCCACTTTTGGAGAAAGCTTAGAGGGTCTGCTAGCATTTTTTTTGAAGATGTCATGGGGTATTCACATTTTAGAGGGCCTTTGGAGGTTGGACGTTGCATCTTGCAGCCCATGTATACCTTTTCTTTAGGAGACGTCTTACTATTTGGGAGGGTTAGCGCACTTGACCATTGTACATGTGGCTTGACGACCCAATATTTTATGTATTTTGGATTAGTTAATGGAAGATAAGTGTAGTTTACTTCTCCTTAGGCTAGATTAGTGGATTTCTCTTGAAATATTAATATTTTATTGTAAAGGAAGTTGAGCATCTCTCTATAAATAGAGATGCACTTCCTCATCTTCACTCATGGTTGGATTGGGGGAGAAATCCCTTAGCATTTCTGAAATTTCTGTTGGAGACTTTTTTCTTCTTTTGTGCTATGGATGGCTAGCTAGACCGCTCTCATGAAGGTGTTATTTGTGGATGCTTCTCAATAAATGGATGTTCAATGAATGAATGGCTTTGTGTGTGATGTGATGAGTGAGTGGTCTCTTCATTTCCTTGTGGTATTTAACCTTGAATGACTGTAAATCAGTGTTATTAAAACTGGCCTGGTCTGGCAAAACCAGTCGGCTAGACCGGCCTTCTGAGCAAAAACGGTTAGACCGGTGACCTGGAACCGTTTTTGGCCGGTTTTGTACCGAACCGGCTGGTTTCGTACGACACCTGTATGACACACTTAAAGGGGCAGATTTCAAATTATTTTAGGGAAAAAAACAAATTTTAGGTTGAGGGGGCCTAGGGTAATGGTAATGTTAAATTCTTAAAGCAAAAGGATGAAAATGAAAGATAAAGGAGAATGTCACTTTGAAAATTAAAGATAAAGGAGAATGTCACTTTTACTTAAATTTTTAACATTACCATTAATTGTTTTAGGATGTTTGAGATTGGTTCCAACCTCATTGGACTTCATATGGATAAAAGTAGAATTTCAGGTCTCATTCAAAATTCAATAGAATTAACAGTTTTCAGGATTTCAAGATTGGCAGGATTGCAACATTTCCACTAGATTCTATCATGTATGAGGGTATGGAACTTGCATTTAATCAAGATAACCAAGCCCTCTATGTACCTCGATGTTGGTGACATTGATTATTGAACTCTTCTGTCATGACTCTAGTAAAAATGTACCCTTCACTCAAGTAAAATCACTTATTAGGCATGTTAAGTTTTTTCTATCTTAATTTAATGCTTAGAGGGTGACACTGATGATGAGGATCCTAATATAAGTAATGTTCTTCAAGATATGTAGTTATTTGTTGTAGTATGATTTTTTTTGGACTCTAGAGGCCATTTAAAGCCTCGTTGTTGATGTATTTTGGTTCAAAGATGGATTGCACTTGATGCTATTTTGGTTATATGCACTCTTACTTGCTATATACATGAGAAACTTTACATATTTGTGTATAAATGGTTTGGATTCATATGGATGCACATGAACATATATGTTTTTTTCAAAATTTGAATATTTTATGTAGTTTTTGGTTGACCAGGTTTTTTTTCCTGTTTTTTACTGGTCCGGTCCGGTTTCGCATTTTTGGGGTCGACCGGTCCGGTCCAGTTTCTAGTTCTGATAACATTGTTGTAAATGTGGTGTAATTCTCTAGTGATAGTGGTATTCCCTCTTCTCCCGTCTTTGATAGATCCCTTCTCAAAGACATTGGAAGAATTCTAGTGGAGATTGTTCCCGTTGACCAATGTTACCGGAAGTGCACCCCCCCCGCTCCACCCTCGGAACCCCGCTCAGAGCGGGTTCGTTCAGGAAGCGAGCATTCGAAATCCGGAAGCGTGCTTCTGGATTTTAGAAGCTCGCTCCGGGGTTCAAAAATTCGCTCCCTGCCAATCAGGAAGCGTTGAACCTCGGAGCGAGCTTTCGAAATCCAGAAACGGGAAGCTCGCTTCCTGAACGCTTCAACCACGCTTCACTGGTTCGGTATGTTTTGCAATTCACCAAGCCAATTTATAACATGATCAAGTTTTCAGATTAAGATTGGCCAATCATTGGGGAGGTCTATGAGCAAATGGATAGCATGCTAGGGATGATTAAAGACATTGTCGAGCCTAAAGATGTCTAATTAAACTATCCACTCAATCCTTTTCTCTTTATTATTATCCAAGATCCACAAAGTGGCAAGGGGAGGGAATATGGGATAAAGGTGGGGTAAATTTTGTTTACTTCGCAAAATAAAAGGAAACTTTAAACACTAGTCGACACGATTTTGCAGGATGGCATAGCCACTCACATGCAAGGTGTGGGCAAACAAAAATTACTAAAAATAAATAACTTAAACAAATTAACCACACTACTTTGGCACAAGGTGGAGAACAAAACCTTCCGATTTTGTGGCAAAGGTGAACAAAGTTAACTAAAGCAAAAATCAGAAAATTATTTCTAATCCTAGCCAGCACGATTTTGCAAGTATGGCAGAGCCAAACACAATGCAAGGTGTGGGCAAAAATTATTAAAATTATTTACAGATTTTAAATTTGGAAAGAAATAGAAAGTGCAAGCCCAAGAGACTCTCTTGGGCTGCTTACAATATCTTTAGAAAGTTAGAGAGAGAGAGGGGCTTTGCACCAAAGCTTAGTGATGTTCTCTTGAGCCTCTAGTTACCAATTTTGGGTAACTCCTCTTTTATTGATGAAAACCTGCATAAAATAGCCAAGAAAGCTTGCTGGAAAATGCTAAAAATGCATGTGTACATAAATTTTTACAGAAAAAATCTGAACTTGAAAATTGGAATTTTTTGCAAGATTATGATAATTATATGTTCAGAAAATAAACAAATAAAGGGTTGAAATTGAAACAAAAAATTAATTGAAGCAAAATGGAGCCTTTGGAGTTCCTCCTCCAAGCTTTGGCAACCTGCAAATCTGTAAACCCTTACTACACAATGAGGCAAGGAGGTGAGATCTTTTAAGAGGCCTACAAAATACTTTGTAAACTCTAATAAAAACAAATCACATAAATCTATAGAAATACTACTACATATTTATCCCTAGCAAAATACTTTGCTTAAGATTCTTCAAGTAAAACAATGTGAAACAAAAATAACAAAACCTACAATATTACCTCACCAAGAGCAAAGATCACACAAGAGTAGCCAATAGAATCAAGACTACACCATGAAGGCACCAAAGAACACCAAAAGATCCTCCAAAGCTTCACTTTATTGGTCCAAGAAAGGTTACCAAATGGCACCAAAATTACAAGAGAAAAATGGGAGAGAATGAGAAAGAGTGGGGAGAGATTTTGGCATAATAGAGTTGCTGTCAAAAATTGATGTCAAAATGAGGAGAGAGGGCTTCCTTTTAAAGGAGGGAGAGATGAGAGACCCCTCTTGGATGAGTTACAAGTGTCACCCACCCAAGAGAGAGAGAACAAGTCAAGGATGGCGCACTTTTAGGGTTTTGGTAGTGAGTTAGGATTTGAGGGGTGAGATGTGAAGGGGGAAAACCCCTTTCCTCTTGTTCAAACATGAGGTTAGGCTATAGGAAGGGTGCAATTAGGGTTTTAGGCACTTTTTCACTTTGATTTTTACTTTCCCCTAAGTTCATGAAGAAGGGAGGCACACTTTTCACTAGGGAGACTCACTTTTGGTTGTTGACTTGGCATGGGGGGGCCTTCTAAGTGGATTTTCACTCTTCCAACTTGGGAAATACATTAGAAATCATTTTCACACTCTCTCTCATGACTTTAGACACTTTTACAATTTTTTGGCTTTTTTACCTTAGCCAATTATTTGCTGACTTTTGACTAACTTGGACTCCTCATGGACAATGACCTAGCAAAACTTGTCCAATTAACCTGAAACTTGGTCCAAAGGTGTAGGGGGTCATAAGCCATTTGATTTGAGTACTCACACCCCTATACAAAATCCATAAGGACCAAATTTTTATATTTTTCATCAAAAATAATTAAAATTTCCAATTTACGGAAAATTTTAATGATTAAAAAATCCTATCAAAGCCTAACGGAATTCTGCAAGACTCTAGGAGATGTCTAGCATGGTCATTTACAACACTTCTAGACCTTAGTCACTTACTGGGCTCGATCATTAGAGCACCTTTGACCACTTTGGAGGATTATTGAGTGAAAAACTCAAGAGTAATTAAAATCGCTGAAAAGCAAGATTAATTACCTAAGGAAAAAAATACTCAATGAAAGGACTTCCCTAATGATAGAGTCCTAGGCAACTAAATAAAACTTGACCCATGCCAACATATTACAAAAATATCCCATGCGGGGGAGCGAACATTTCGTGGACACAGAAAGAAGTACTGGGGGAAAAATTGCCCTGTTGAGCCATAAGTCTTCAAACTTGTCATACCACAAGCTACATATCTTCATGATACATGACGTTGACACCTAGTTGAAATAGGTGGCCAACACCTCCCTAGCTAGGAGGGAGTGTTGATATTATGGTAGCTACGAGAGGTATCAACCTCCCTGTGTAACCTCTGACTAGATTGGAATATTCCGGAAGCTAGAGAAACCCTAAACATATGTGTAAAAACCCCAGAAGACAAGTTAACTCAATAAAAGAATTAATATTAAAGTGTTAGTCTCTAAAAGGAGAAGTTGGCCTAGACAGGTGAAAAAGAGCAATATAAAATAGAGGGTGCTTGAGATCATTTGGACACTCAGTCACTCACAAGCTCACACAAGTCTAGTGGTGCACAAGTCTAGAGGAGGAGTGCAGCTGGGTATTGGTCTTGGTTTATGGTTTTGGACTTTCTGCTTGGTGCGCTACCTTTGGAGAAATATGCGCTATCTCTTGGTTATCTGTTGGGACTGCTTCTAGAATCATTCTATCTGTCAAAGGTTACGGTGCTCGGGGGTGGCTGCGTGCCTATGGTTGGGTGACAATATTGTGATATTGTCTATGGTTAAACGAGCCATCTTAACAGGGAATAGTTCCTTATGGCATGAGGTGTGTGGGAGATGGGGAGTTACTGCTACATGGATTTGTAGATTCAGATTTGGCAGGAGATGCAAGCACATGGGAGAGTACTTTAGGTTACTACTTTAGCTTGGGATCAAGTATGATTTATTGGTTTAGTGGGAAGTAGTGGATAATTGCACACAGTTCAATTGAAGCAAAGTATATGGTAACATCATCTGCTTGTTGTGAGGCCATTTGACTTCTAAAGTTGATTGGATAGTTGACTGATCAAATGTTGGAGCTCACTATTGTGTACTCTGACAACTAGAGTTGCATTAGGCTCTTTGAGAATCCAATGTTTCATGATTGCTCCAAGCACATAGATATCTGATACCATTTCTTGAGAGATTGAGCATATAAGGAAGCTACATTCTTGACTATGTTAAGATTGATTTGCAGGATGTGGACATTCTGACGAAACCCCTAGCAAAGGGGAAGTTCAAGGTTTTGATAGAGAAGCTCAGGTTGGTGGAGAACACCTTCCTTGCAAAGAGGGAGCGTTAGTGTTTGGTCGCTTCTAGTTGTTCTCCTAGGAAGTTGGCGCTCTAGTGAAGGAGGGCGCATTAGTGTTGAAGGGGATTCCTTGTAGCATGGGTGTGCCACATGGGAGAGATTCTGTTACACCCTATGACAGTTTTCTTACACTTATGATAGTTATGACAAATTTCTCTTACACAATTATGACAGCTTTATGACAGATTTCTCTTAACAGTTATGACACAGTTACGACAGATTCCTTTGTTGGAAGAATGTGTAAGAACTATTCTAGGCATAGGTAGGGTGCTCCACTAGGAGAGATTCCTTGGGATGTGGGGCAGCACCTTTCAGGCTGTAACTCCCCTTCCCTCTTCTCAAGTTTGACTAGGTGAGGGTGGGCACACTAGTTAGGGTTTTTCATTCTTGCATGTGTGTGGTGTGAGTGTGCCTAAGCCTTGAGAGAAGCTATTGTAGTCCCTTGAGGACATTATTATATTTTTCTTATGTCACTATGTGTGAATGAGAAGATAGAGTTTGCTGTTCCAAATCTCTGTTTGCTGTCCACTACATTCGTGTTGCTGTTTGTGTAGACTCGGGCAGATTTGATCTATTTGCAGGGCTGATCTCATCTCTTCAGAGTTTTCCATTCAGCATTGTTGTTTATGACGATCTAAGGCTTTGATTGGTGTTTCAGGATTTCTGTTTCAGTGATAGGAAAAATTCATTATAGATCGGTGTATCAGGTGGATGTAAAATTACAACATTAGAAAGCTTGTGCGGCTCTTTGTCTGGAGAATATGATTCTGGATTATTTGGGGTAGGCTGTATGTCATTAGCTTTCCATGTTACCATTCTTCCACTATTAGTGCTTTTTTATTATTTATGCCTCCATTTTGAACAGGTTTCCAGGCTCTTTCCCCCTTCCAATTGCCATCTTTTCCTGCAAGCTTGTCTTTTTCAGAGATGTGTGGCTTGCCTTTCTTTTTACCTACCTTATTCCACTTGTAGTCAACATCTTGTTCTTTGGCGGGTTCATGGTTTATATGTTTATATGGTGGGTTCATAGTTTATCTTGTTCTGATTATTGCCATTTTTATTGTCTTGTTTATTTGGACTTTATTTGTTCTTTTAACACCATTTTAGAGGACAGTCCTTGATAAAGCAATTGGTGGCAAAAGAAAGCAAAACAAGCATTTGGAATGTGGAGGTAAAATACCTCTTGCATGTGGACTCTCCCTGGTAAGTGAAGCCAGATTTCTGAAGAAGGTTCCTGTTCAAATCAACATCGATGTAGACTTTTGCATTGGGACTCCATGAAATTTAAAACATATATTTTATTTTATAGAGAGCAAGGTCAATTCTTCTTGCCTGAAATGACTTATTTTCAATCACCTAGATGCAACTCACAGGGCACTATATGTTGTAGGGTGTATCACTCTTTTTGTTTTCTTAAATAGAAATTTCCATGTGGAATTTAACATTGGTATCTTTGAGTTATCTGTATCTGAAGCTTGTAAATAAGATGTCATGTTTAATAGACAAATCAAATTCTATCTGAACAATTGTGAGAAAACTTTTGGTCGGGTTGATTGTGGTTTGGACAGTGATGCATGCAGAATTTAAATTTTGTTTTGTTAGAGATTTGGAAAAGGAAACGAGTATTTCTTTATTTAGCTATTATTGGAAGCTCTCCGTGAGAAAACTTTTGGTTGGGTCAATTGTGGTTTGGACAGTGATGCATGCAAAATTTAAATTTTGTTTTGTTCGAGATTTGGAAAAGGAAACGAGTATTTCTTTATTTAGCTATTTTTGGAAGCTCTCCGTGAGAAAACTTTTGGTTGGGTCAATTGTGGTTTGGAGAGTGATGCATGCAGAATTTCAAATTTCTTTATTTAGAGATTGGAAAATGCAATGAGTATTTCTTTATTTAACTATTTCATTGGAAGCTCTTTTAGGTTGTACAACATTTGGAAAACAAACAGTAAATGTCTCTGCTGAAAGCAAATGGAATAGACAGAAAGAGCTCTAAATCGTGTTGGACAGTTACTTAACTGAACTGATGGCAAGTTGTGATGTGCAGGGAATTGTTAACCATGAACCTAACAGGAAATCTAGCTCCAGAAATTGGAAATTTACAGAAACTTAAAATTTTGTAAGTTGAATCTTTGTAGTATTAATGTAAAGGTTGTTATATTGTTGCACATGGATACAAGAAAAATGACCCTACAAAAATAAAAATGATGGCATGGAATCCCATGGGGCAAGTTTCATATTCATCTTAAAGATTATTATTTCATTTATATTTAATTTACACATTTTCTCTTTCTAGATTAGATTTGTGTATTGGTATATAGTATATATAATGTGCCTTTCTAAACTGTTTTGCTGCAGTTTACATAAATTAACATGCACAGTTCTCCATTCAAGATTCTTATACATTTCTTTTTGTTTCTTTTGAAAGGGATTTCATGTGGAACAATATAAGTGGCAGTATTCCGAAGGAGATTGGAAGCATAACAACTCTTCAACTTTTGTGAGTTCCTAAAAGAATTGAAGCTTTATTTTGAATGCCCGTAGAGGTTGTCTATGAATAGATGTACACACCCACACACACATACCTTTGCAATGTGCTCTTGAATGGTGAAACTATGTAGTATTTATTTTCCTGCACCAAAATTGAGGTGTTGTTTTAGTGAAATGTTTAAAACTTGTTATATGGAAAGTTTAGAGCTAGTTGTAAATTTAATTCATTAAAAAAATACAAAGCATATAAATTGATTTATCCTACATTGAAGACAATCTCAGGTGTTAGCTATTCATACCTTAGGTGTTAGATTTCTAGGTATGAGGTCCTGAAAACAACAGTTTGAGTCAATCACAATTACTGTAAATTATTTTGGAATTATTTGTTATTTTTAGTATTTACACACACAAGCATGGACAGAAATACACATACTAATAATAAGAAAGAGTGTATTCATACATTAGATGATGCAATATCTCATTACATCATAGGAGAGAGAAGGGGTATTGTAATGTCCCCCACCTCTTGATGAAGAGGATTGGAGAGACTCAGTAGTCTAGTCATCCCCACTAGACTATAGTCTCATGCAACATGGGGAAAAGTCAGCTAAACTCAACGTTATAATATGAAGTTGACTTGAAAAGGTAAAAAATAACTCAATGAGGAATTAGAGCGCTTGAGGTTGAGTTAGGAGTTAACCCTAGGGGTTAACTAACTCAACAGAGAAATAGAATGGAGGTATAAATGAAAGGCAAGGGCGCACCTCTCACTCATCTTGGATTATTATGCATTTTGCTTTTGGGCTCTTGAGCACACAGTTTTGAGGGTTTTGAGAATACAAACCCTAGAGAACAACTCGGTGGTGAAAGATTCCACCTATCTTGTTCCAAGCTTGGTCTCGGGGATGCAATACTCCATCCACACCATTCTACAGCAGTCACAGGTACTATCACTCATCCAAGAGAGCAGCAGGCCATACCCTTGAGGGTTTTCAGCAGGGGGCGCACCATTTATTGAGGGAAGTTCGATCCAAGAGATTGGCAGGGCTTTTGGACATTCTAGCACTTGGGTTTTTCTTGCAGGGCTTTGATCATCAGTTCTAGTGCATTTTGAGAGGGTTACTCTTGCCGGATGATTTCTTAGAGCATTGGCACGAATTGGAGAGAAGGAGGGCGCTATTGAGATTCAGATCTACTCAGTTTGGAGGGGTTATACTTCAGATTTGACCTTGAGACTTCACCTAGTGCCTTGCAGTGTTTCGATCTATCTTTCTAGGAAGTTTCAAGGTATTTGGAGGTCTCCTTCATCAGGGCCGAATTATTGGGCATTGACAGGATTCAGGAGGGCGCAACTTCACTTGAGGATTCAACATTTGGAGGAGCATCTCTTGGTATTTCAGCCTGAGACTTCAGGAGGGGGTTCTACTCACCCCGATCTATCATTCTATCGGGTTTGGAGTCATTTGGAGGCTTCCATCAGCTAGGTCGAAATATTGGGTCTTCTCAGCTCTTCAGGAGGACGTGCCATCAGGCAGGGGGGTTTGGACTTGGCCCTGGTTCTTCTTGTATTGGTCTTCACTCTATCTTCAACCTTTGGAGGCTTGCATCATCTTATCGAGAGAATTTTGTAGCAGCTCATATCTTATCTATTGGAGCTATTTGATGTTATTCCTGATCTGCATGCTTATTGTATCAGGTTCTTGCTTATTATATCAATAAAGGTCAGATCTATGCTGTTTGGTTCCATATCTTGTGTTTCCATTGATTATATATTCAAATCTATGCTTTTTAACTGAACTATAAACCCTAAGGCCGAAACTAAGAAGTCAACCTGCAAGTAAACACACAAATATAAGTAAATCAGTGATCAGTTAGTGTTCCAAGCGAAAAAAATTGGCTTGGGAACATTATAGTGGTATCAAAGCTTTGATCCTTCCATCCTGTGAGGATTAGCGCATGCAAAAGTTTAGTGGCATTTATATGGGCAGAAGAAGGAAACAGACAGGTGAGGTAGAGGCTGAAATGGAGGGATCAGGTGAGGATAGTGGGCCATAGATGATAGCAAGGATTTATAGGGACTTACAACGTTCCATAGAAGTATCACAAAGTGATCTTGTACATCACCTGCAGGAAAGCCAGGAGGTAACACGTAGGGGACAGGCTGAGATGCAGAGACCTTGAAAAAGGTAAGTGAAAGCCAAGAGATGATATCACAGCTTCTGATGCAGATGACTCATGGAGGAAAGGGTCCAGAAACTTATGCCAACAAAGAGGCTAGTGGTTCTCAGGGAGGGAATAAGCATCAACAAGAGCATATTCCCTATTATCATAGAGAGGGAAAGAGTCATGGAGGAGGTGCACCACAGGGATAGACACACAAGAGGACCACCCATAGGCCTTATCTTCCTTCGTTCTTGGATGAACAACCACAACCAAACTACCAAGACGAATTTGAGGACAACTTTGATCAGTATGTCAGGGAATATAACTCACTAAGCATACCAGTCCAAAGACAAATCACTTTGGATCAGTATTGTGGACTTAAATTCAGAGGTAAATCTCAGAGGCTGTACCACAGGAACAACAATGAGCTAGAGCGCAGGGCTGGAAAGATGGAAATCCCTTATTTTGATGGTTCGGCCAAGATGACTGCACATGCTTGGGTGCAAAAACTTGATACTTACCTGCAGCTTAACCCCATGAGAGAGATGGATGCCATCAAGTTTGCCACCATGTACTTGGAGGGCAGAGCTCATGACTGGTGGTACCATGGGTTGACTACACTTGGCCACAATCAGATAGTGTCTTACATAGAGTTTACATAGAGGCTTATTGACAGGTTTGACCAGGTGGATCCAAAGCTACATTTCAGGGAACTCACCTAACTCTGGCAGACAGGATCACTAGAGGTATATATTGAGGAGTTTCAAAGGTTAGCAGTTATGGTGCATGATGTATTTCAGTTAAGACTCATGATGCTTTTCACAGAAGGGTAGATGGAACCCTTAAAGGGTTGGGTCTTTCAAGCCTACCAACTTATAGGATGCCATATGGAGGACTAGAGATCTAAGCCCAGTAGCGAAATCTAAGTTTATCCCTAGACCACCTCTAAATACCAGAGGAAGAGACCAAAGACCTCCCATGAATCAAGGAGGAAGAGACCCAAGGGGGTTTGACAGGGGAAGAGGCAGGATGGATGAGAACACAAGGAGGGAACTAAGAAGAAAGCAACTATGCTATACATGCAAAGAGCCTTGGGATCCATCCCACAAGTGCATGGGCAGAGGCAAGGCCCACTACATTGAGGTTACTTCAGACAATGAAGAGGAGGAAGCTTTTGGCCACCTGCAGAATATAGAAGCAGATACCACCGAAACTGCTGAAGAAGAAGGTCTAGGTCACGACATGACAACAGAAGAGAAGGCTACGTTAGCATCCATCAGTGGGGTACCCAAGTATAACACCTTCAAGATGAGAGGGGTACTGCAGGGACAAAAGGTTTCGATTCTCATTGATAGGGGTGCTTCTCACAACTTCATTGACTCGACACTGCTACATAGGAGGCACATACCCAAAGTTGAATTTGAAGGATTCAAGGTGGAGGTAGCAGGAGGAAGCACCATGCCATGTAATAAGTATATTCCAGGGATGAAGCTTACACTGGGTAGACATGACTTAGCACAAGACTTTTATGTGATGGATCTTCCAGACACAAACATCATCCTTGGTGTTCAATGGCTCAGCACATTGGGACCTATCACCACCAACTACAAGACTATGGAGATGTCTTTCACAGAGGAAAGTGGGAAAAAGGTAGTTCTCAGGGGCATGTCAGGAAACACAGCTAGGGTGGTTACAACGAAGCGCATGGAGGCCATTTTTAGAAGAGAGGACATTGTATATGCTGCTGAGTGTAGGATTTCAGTACGTGTGGACAAGAAAGGAAAGGTGCACTATGCACCAGAGATTCAGAGAATCATTGACAAACATAGCAAGGTGTTTGGACCCATTCCCCCAGGAGTACCACCAGATAGGGGGTTTGAGCATATCATAGAGTTGGAAGAGGGAGCGAAACTAGTCATCACCACTTCCTACAGACACCCAAAGAAGTACAAAGATGAGATAGAGAAGGCCATCAAAGAACTGTTAGACATGGGTCACATTAGACCAAGTTCCAATCCTTTTGCATCTTTAGTGGTACTAGTAAAGAAGATCGATGGAACCTTGCACATGTGCATTGACTTCAGGGCATTGAACAAGAAAACTATTAAGAACAGGTATCCCATTCCGAGGATTGATGAGCTATTAGATGAGCTCCATGGGGCTGTTTACTTCGCCAAGATTGACTTGCGCTCTGGCTATCATCAGATCAAAATGAGGGAGCAGGACATCCCCAAAACTGCCTCCAGATGTCACTACGGTCATTATGAATTCTTAGTGATGCCATTTGGATTGACCAATGCACCAGCCGCATTTCATTGTTGCATGAATCACGTCTTCAACAAGCAGTTGAGGAAGCACCTCCTAGTATTTTTTTATGACTTATTGATCTATAGCAGGATTTGGGAGGAACATATTCAACATGTGGAACAGATTCTAGCCATCATGGAGGACCAATCCTTGTATGCAAAAGATTGTGTGAATTTGGAATGACAGAGCTCCTCTATCTAGGACACATCATTGGAGAAAAGGGAGTTTAGATACACCAAGAGAAGATCAAGGCTATACTTGACTGACCCACACCTAAGACCCTCACAGAATTGAAGAGGTTTCTTGGCATTTGTTGCTATTACAGGAGATTCGTCAAGGGTTTCTCACAACTTTGTGCACCCTTGACCGATTTGACCAAGAAGGGGCCTTCAAATGGAGTGTAGAGGCCCAATTAACATTTGACAAAATGAAAAAGTTAATGAGCACTTGCCCAGTTTTAGCTCTACCAGATTTCGGCCTACCCTTCACAGTGGAGTGTGATGCCTCCGGAGAGGGCATTGGGGCCGTACTTATGCAGAATAGGCACCCACTTGTCTATGAGAGCCGAAAGTTGAAGGGACCTGAGCTTCTTTACACTATCTATGACAAAGAGATGTTGGCCATCATGCATGCATTGGCCAAATTTAGGCAATATTTGGTAGGAGCAAGATTTGTGGTAAGGTCAGATCACAACAGTCTGAAGTACTTTTTGGAACAAAAGGACTTAAATGAGAGACAACAAAAGTGGGTGAGCAAGATAAAGGCCTATGATTTTGACATTGAGTTTGTCAAAGGGAAGAATACCGTAGTGGTAGATGCATTATCTAGAAGGCCATCGGTTTATGCTATGACCGATATCTCAGTTGACTGGAAGGCTCGCCTCTTAGTAGAATACTCAAAGAACCAGTTTGGATTTCAGTTGATGGATGGGCAGATATAGGATGACACCTTCAGAATCATGGATGACATCATTTATTACAAGGGCTGAATTTCCTTGGTTCTCGAGCCAAGGTATTGCAAGCATGTCATGATTCACCGGTGGCAGGGCACCAAGGATTTATCAAAACATACAGGTAGGTAAGGGAAAGGTTTTCATGGAAAGGTCTGAAAGAAGATGTGATGCACCACATCAAGGAATGCACTACTTGCCAGGTAAACAAGGATGAGCACACACATCCAAAAGGATTGTTACAACCAACCTCTACCCATCCCAGAGCGCAAATGGGAAAGCATCTCCATGGACTTCATCACAGGATTGCCAAGGGCACAGGGTAAACATTGTATTTTTGTAGTGGTGGACAAGTTAACTAAGTTTGTACACTTCTTCTCCATTGCCACAGACTTCAGTGCAACACAGGTTGTAGATTTGTTCTTTAGGGAGATCTTCAGACTACATGGTCTACCCAAGACCATTGTTAGTGATAGGGATAGCCGATTTATGAGCAAATTTTGGCAAGAGTTATTCAGGTTGGTTGGTACGGCCTTGACCCCTAGCACTAGTTACCATCCTTAGACTGATGGGCAAACCGAAATAGTCAACAAGTGGGTGGAAGGCTACCTCAGAAATTATGTAGCAGGGTAGCAGAAAGCATGGGTTAGGTGGCTACACTTGGGAGAATACTGTTACAACACCACTTATCATATGTCTATTGGTATGACTCCATTCAGGGCCTTGTATAGTTATGACCCTCTCTCCTTTGTAGAGATTGTCTTTGGTGATAGTAGAGCTCCTATGGTTCAGGATTGGGTGCAGCAGAGTCAGGACATACTCAGAGAACTAAAGGATCATCTGCAAAGAGCACAAAATCAGCAAAAGGTCCAAGCAGACAAGAACAGGGTAGAGCGTACATTTGAGGTTGGTGACTTGGTCTACTTAAGGCTCCAACTGTACAGACAGGCTTTGATCAAAAGAAGTGGAGCAGAAAAGCTCCAACCTCTGTTCTTTGGACCCTACAGGGTCAACAAGAAGGTAGGGGCCGTGGCTTATGAGCTTGATCTTCAATAGGGCAACAAGATACACAACGTCTTCCATGTGTCATGCTTGAAGAGGGCCATTGGCCAACACATCACTCCACTTGAGATACTGCCACCCTTAGATGAGGAGGGGCAATTGGCGCTAATACCAGAGGAGATACTGGAGGTTCGGGAGAAGAAGCTAAGGAGGAGGAGCATCAAGGAGTACTTAGTCAAATGGAAGGACTTGCTTATTGAGGATGCTACTTGGTGTTGAAATAATGTAACTGCAAAGAGTATTCTCATTATTATTGATATTTTATTTATAGGATCAATCCCCATTGTGGATTGATCATGTCGGATATTTTAATAGGACCAAATCCCCTTTTGCGGATTGGTCAACAGACAATTATAATAGGCAGAATAAGAAGTTGGCCCCAACAGTTAATAAGAAGACCCAGAAATATAATAAAGGTGGGTTTACCCACCCAGATGAAGAAGTCGGCCCTGTCAGTGAAGAGACACTTCACACGTGCCGGAACTTGTATAAATAAAGGAGGCTAGTGCCTCATTTGAACACAACTCACTTGCTCAGTTTGAGAGACAAGTTCTGATCTGTTACCGGCAAAGGAGAGAGAGAGGCGCATATCTTGGGAGAGGACTTTCTATTTTAGCATAAGATCTCTTGGCATTATATTGGCTATTTATATTAAGGAAGTTTTGTTGGGTTTTCTTCCCCTAGAGGGTTTCCCAGTATAAATGCTGTGTCTCTTGTGGATGTGTATTTCTCAGTGACCTTGTTCTTATGTTGCTATTATCTATTGAATTGCAAAGAACTATAATAATGGCATAAACATTAACATGGTATTAGAGCCAACCTGAAGGAAGCATATTTCGCAAGAGGAAAAACGTCACTGTTGCCGTACCTGCAAATTAGGGTTTTTCAAAATTGAAGATTTTCAGCTCCAAAACCACCTAGAAAGTTGCGCCCTCCCCCAAGGATCATTTTGGCACCTTGAGCGCACCTTTTTAGTGGGTGGATCTCCCGGAAAGTGAAACCCTAGTTTCACAAAAGTACCAGAAGTACTAGAAAAACAGTACCAGAAGTACCAGAAGTACCAGAGTACCAGAAGTACCAGAGTACTAGAAGTACCAGAAGCACCAGTCCAGAAATCTGCAGATCAGATTTGAAGGGGCAAAATTTGGATTTTCTCGGATCCAAACACACCAGGCAGCTCGCCTCAGCCAAGCGCACCTCCTGGTAAGTTCAGTTTTTGATTTTGAGAACTTTCATTTTTCGGTCATTTTCTTAGCTCCAGGTAAAGATGTCTGCAAGCATTAAGCTTGTTGACAAGTTAGAAGGAGTGGAAAACTTCTGTGCCTGGAAGTATAGGATTGGCCTCATTCTTGAAGAGAATGATCTAGCAAGATTCGTCAAAGACGAATTATCGGAACCTGAAGATGTTGCAGAAAAGGCAAAGCATCAAAATGACACAATAAGGGCCAAAATAATGATTGCAGATTCAATCAAGGACCATCTGATCCCTTATGTGTCATCCAAGAAGACCTCGAAAGAAATGTTCAATGCCTTGACCAGACTATATGAAGGAAAGAACATAAACCGAAAGATGAATCTTAGAACTCAACTAAAGAATACAATTATGCAGAAAGAAGAAATGATTCAGGAATACTTCTCCAGAATCTCAGAATTCAAAGAACAGCTACAAGCTATTGGAGACACCATAGACGAAGACGAACTCATAATGACGGCACTAAATGGTCTCACAAGACCTTGGGATGCCTTCATCCAGACGATATGTGCCAGAAAAGAGAAGCTGAAGTTCGACAACCTATGGGAAGAGTGCATCCAAGAAGAAACAAGAGTAGCGAATCGTGAAGCGCTATAAGCTAGGGATGATGATCAAGCCCTAGCCACCCACACCAAAGGAGGAAGGAAGAAACCCTACCTCAAAAGGGAGACTCATAGAGAGCCTCAACCATCAAACAAATTCAATAACAAAGAATCTCATCCAAAGAGATTTCAGAAGAAAGGACAACGCAAGGATCTCTCATCCATACAATGCTATCATTGTGATAAGATGGGACACAAGGCGAACTCTTGTCCAGTCAGACGAGAAGAATACAAGAGGAAACATAAGAGGCAACATGCCCACATTGTCGAAGATGAAGAGCCACCTACAAAGATGATCAAGGACCATGTCTTGATCTCGGCCCTCTCAGGATTAGTAACACCTGGAGAGGACACATGGCTCATTGATAGTGGTGCATCAAAGCACATGATGGGTAAGAGAAATACTCTCTCTTGTATTTCAGAAAAGAAGTTTTCTCAGAAAGTGACACTTGGAGATGATTACCAATATCCCATCA
>ML781545.1:466945-494326 GCA_009831015.1 Picea engelmannii
ACAAATCTGGCTGAGAAGAAAAAGTGGGTCCTCCAGGACCATGCTCAGGTCGCTCCTGCTCTCGGTACTCCATGTCTAGGACCATGTGGGCCTCGAGACATGATCTCCTAGTTATCCCTAATATCGGGGATAACAGGAACCATACCTGAGAGTGCTGAGATGTTGATGTCTTCATTGCTTTGGAGTTTTGTACTAAGCTTGCTTCCCATCACGGATTTGCTCATCTTCACAAACCCTTGTCAATTAGGCTAGAAAGCCTAACGGCTAGGCTAGGCTAACACTTTTAGGTTTTGTTGGGCTTATGACTGCCAACAATAAGCCTTTAATAAATATGATAGCCCTGGTAAGCTGAGGAGCTTCTTCAAGAAATTTTCAGAAATACAATTCAGAAATTTTTGCAGAATTTTGGCGAAACCCTAGAAACCCTTAGGGTCAAAATTTTTAAATGCCCGGAATTTAGATCTGAGACTTGCTGGAGGTACGTTGAAGGAGGCCGTACCCTTCTATGTCTTTTTCAGCCCAAGCGTCCAAGTTTTGAGTGGTGAAAGCTCTCAGAAAAGGAGGCCGTACGAATTTTCTAGAAACCCTAGGAGGGCCATACGGTTTCTGCAAATGAAAGAGAGGGAGCTGGAAAATTCTTGTGCAATGGGATCTTCAAGACCTATGCTCTGATACCATGTTGAATTTTCAATAAGCTAGGTTAAGCATGTAGTTCATTTGATTTTATAATGTCTTAACCATAAACAAGAATGTTGCGGCAACCAAGATCACAAGAAGAAACACCATGCACAAAAACACAAGAAATATCATGGGAAACCCTTCTCAACAAGGGAAGAAAACCCAACCAAATCCTTTGCTATATTCTTCAAGAGAAAGACCTTTCACCACCAAGAATGACTTAGCACACAAGAGGGTGCTTAAGCCCTAGAAGACTAGCGCCCAAGAGAGGTGTGCACCTTTTCCCAAGTAGATGTATTTGCTGTAATTTCCAAACACACAAGAAGGATATGATTCCACAATGGGGAATCATCTCTTACTTATACTAGACTTGTCCAGTCAACAAAGACGTCTATTGGCTCAATAGGGCCGACCTCTCTAAGTCACTTTATAATTTATTATTATTATAATAATTAATATTAATATTAATTATCTTTTACATTTATTATTAGACATATTAAGGTGGGGCCGACCTGTACCCTTTAACATAACAATTTGGGTTACAGGTAGGTTTGACTCTTGAAAAGTATATAGCAAAGGATTTGATACACCCACTAGTGCTCATCCACTAGGGGCACATCCATAGGGATGTCATAGCTCTGATTCACTACATTACACAGAAGAACCAGATCTTCACACGTTCACCTGTGCTCGTCCACAGGCACGTCCACTCTACAGATCTTCTTTCCCATTGCCTCACATAGGAGAATCATCTGGAGTATTCTCATCAACTTTGCTGCTCAGAGGAGGCTAATGCATCATCTTCTTTTCTGTTCTCATGACGATGTACCCAACACTTTGGGATTTCACACGTTCACCTTGTGCTTAGCCACAGGAACGTCCTAACTCAATAGATCGCCTTTTCCACTGGATAATCATCTGGAGTTCATCTCAACTCTCTGAATGGAGGAGGTCATCTCTACGTTCCCAGCTCTGTCTCAGGCAGGAACCATGTACCCTTCTTAGGGGCTTTCTCACAGGTTTGTAAGCTGAGAGAAAGACTTCACATAGCAGCAATGATCCACACCTCACAGGTTTGTAAGCTGGAGAATGTCTCAAATAGCTGCATTCATCAACAAATTACACAAGTATTGGATAGCTAGAAACTTCATTGATATACATAAAGATGAAGTTCATGTACATACCATAGCCTTATTCTAAGTCTAACACAATCCTCTAACTCTCCAAAACCCTATCTAGGGAAAACAATGAAAACCCTAGCTCACACCAGGGAGCTCCAACAAGCTAGCATCACAGAAGTATGTCGTCCAAGGCAAGACGTTTCTTCTTCTTCTTCTTCACTTCAACAAGTACAACCTAAGGTTTCATTTCAAAACCCTAATCTCCATGTCTCCTAGGGATGTAACCCTAACCTTGGTATTCAAGATGCTCCAAGAAGCTCCAAGAAACCCTAGTGACTCCAAGACAAGAGAGATAAAGTGCAAAATAAGATCCAAGAGAGAGAAAGACGAGTTCACACCTAGTCATATCTCTAGCATAGATGAACAAGAATGAATGAATGATGAATGATTGCCATCTCCAATATATTCTTCACAAGAGTAAACCCTAGTATCGCACAAGACAAAAAGCCCAACAAAGACAACCTCTTTTCCTTTCATAACTTCTCCCAGGATTTCCTCGTGAGCCTTAGCATTTCAATTCAAGGAAACAAATACAAAGAGAAGGGTATAATGATGATGATGATGAAATAACTTTCTTTGTCCTCTATATATATGAGAGGTAAGGGAGGCCAACAATACATAGGTGGGCCTTAGCCCTTACAAGCAACCTACATAGACACATGTAGGCTCACACATGTGGATTGATACACTCCAAGGGTACACGTCAAGCTCCAACATGATGTTGTCCATAAGCAAGGCTCCAAATGCAAGGGTGCTCCATGAGGTGTGTCCAATGCTCCTCCTACAAATCTCCAATGACTCCAACATATCTCTTAATCCATGTACTCCATTGGATCCACTCCTGTTGCATGAACATCGTTGCAACCCACGCATCCCCAAGTCAACTCTAGGTCTCCATGCAAGCATCCAAGCTACCCCATGTTGTTTAGGGCTCAACGCCCTCCTAAATGTGAAACGCTCCTCATTCGATGTAGGGCGTTCTCTAAGCAAGCAACATCCTCCATGTGGCTAGCATGTAAAACATCACCAAGTTATCTAAAGATCTCCAATGCACTAAGGAAGAATGCCATGCAAACACTCAATTGAGGTCAAACAACTACTAGGTAAATCATCTCCAATGTGCAAATTTGTGATGTCCCCTTCCACTTGATCATGATGGAAGGATGATTTAGTAGCCTATATGACTCCCGTAGGCTATAGTTAGTGAAGAAAAAGGGAGTTAGGGGGTTTATTTGATGTCACTTAGCGAAGAGATGTATATTTCTAAAGTGACATTAAGTAAAAAGGTAATAAAGTAACTTTTAGATTAATAGTTACTTAAACATTAGTAAAAAGTGTCTTTTAATCTTTAAGTGAAAAGTAAAAGGGGAATAAGGGTCACGTTGGATTAAGTCAAAGAGGAAAGATCTAGATGAGACATTGAAGAACTATAAAGGGAGGGGTAGTGCCCCACTTTCCTCATTATGTTTTGGATTGATCTCTTGTTGGAGTGCTCTTATGAGCCAAGGTTTTTGTTGGGTTTTGGCATAAACCCTTCCACTTGAGTTTGGTTTTGGTGGTGCAATATCCACCCTAGCTAGACAAAGAGGAGGATCCATCCAGGATCTTCATTTGAGCTTCATCTTGTGGTTTGAATTCAACTTGGATCTTTATCAACTTGCTTAGGAGGTTTGTGGAGCTTCTTTGAGAGGGATGGGTTCATCTTTTGCAGGGCCATGAGGGTTTGGAGGAGGCCATGAGGATTAGGAGTATCTTGAGGGGATCGATAGCCTTTGGAGGCTTGCTGAGGGTATCTTGAGGAGTTGATCCATCATTCTGTAGAGCCGTGAGGGTTTGGAGGGTCATGAGCTCCACTATTGGCATTTGGAGGTTCAACCTTCCCTTGGAGAGGTCAATACTGATTGGTGGAGGTAGCATGAGGCCTAGAGAGGTCCCTGGAGCTGGATGACATTATCTTTGAGGGTTTACGTTAGCCTTTTTGTAGTGTGGAGGAGGACGAACCATTTCTTGAGGTGGTCGTGGCATCTTCCAGGTTTTTGGCTTGAGCATTGTGTATTTTAGTTGATGAATTGCAATTGCCATAGCAACCATTAAAGACTTGTTATTGTTGTGTTCGGGGTTTCATTCATAATAAAAACACTTCATGTTATCTCTTCTATTTCATGTGTACTTGGATTGTATGTAATATGTTTGAAGAAAGTCTTTTAGTAGAATGTATGCAAACTGTTTGTAGAAAGATGTCAACCAAACTATAACATGGAAACATATGTAATGCAAATTGTTTGACAAAAGCACACAACTAGAAACAACATAATTACATAGAAGATCATAATATCTCATCCTAGCGCACTTGGGGATATTACAGTGGTATCAGAGCTGGTGATCTTGCCAGCCTGTGATTGCATGAGACATTGATGGTTTACAGAAGAACTAGCAGGCGTGAAGGACAACCCTTCCCAGGATCAGAGTCATCAGAGGAAGAGGAAGTCATGGGAGACATACGAGACCCTTTAGAGGAGAGTGTGCTCAGGATGCTGAGTGATTTGGTCAAAGGACAGACTGAGACAACCCATAGACAGGTAGAGATGGCTAGGTACCAACAACAAACCCTTGAAGTGCTCACGCAGCTGCTGGGCCAACGAGAGAACCAGTTTGGTGCAGGACAGGTCAGACCCAGTGGATCCCATGGAGGTGACAAAGTACGTGCAGAGGGTAGCAATACCCATATTCCAGCACAGAGTGTCCCACAAACAAGGAGCAGGAGGACGCCTAGGCCATTATTGCCACAGTTCCTTGAGGAGCAACGTACAAGTGCACAGGGGCAACAGGGTAAGGATGATGATTTTACCATCTACTTCAGGGAGTACCAAGCGTTAGGGGAAGATATCCGGGAAACCATGTCTTAATAAGACTACTGCAACAACAAGTACAAGAAGAAGCCTAGGGAATGGAACAAAGCAACACAGAACCAACAAAACTATGATCTTTTGCGCAAGGTGGGGAAGTTGTTTATCCCATCTTTTGACGGATCTGCCAGGAGCACAACTGGAGCTTGGGTATGGAAGTTGGACACTTACTTCCAACTTAACACGATGATAGAGGCAAAGGCAATTAAGTTTGCCACCCTACACTTGGATGGAGAAGCCCATGAGTGGTGGTACCATGGGCTAGTGACATTAGGGCATGCCAACATCACCTCATATGTGGACTTCACCCAAAGATTGATGGATAGGTTCGACAAGAAGGATCCCGAGATCCACTTCAAGGAGTTGGCACAGTTGAGATAAAAAGTACACCAAAGGTGTACATCATGGATTTCTAGAGGATGGCAGTCATGGTGATAGACATCTCTGAGCAGAGGTTGGTGATGCTATTCACTGAGGGTTTAGTTGAGCCCTTGAGAGGGTGGGTGAAGGCCTTCAGGCTAGCCACACTACATGATGCCATCATGAGGACCCATGACATGGGGGATACAATCCCCAAGAAGGCACTAATGAAACCCTTTATTCCACAAAAGGGTAAGGAGACGAAGCTTTTCCAAAAGCCATAGACAGGGAAAGACAAGATGGATGAGGAGACTCGGAGGGAGATGAGGAGGAAGAAGCTTTGCTTTAGTTGCAAAGGGCCTTGGGAGTTGGATCACCAATGTATGGGCAAAGGGAAATTACATTACATAGAGGTGCTTTCTGATGAGGAGGATGATGGTGAGGATGAGACAACTCACACATAGGGTAGTGGACAGAGTAGTAGTGAGGTAGAGACACCACACCTTGAGGTTACAAAGGAGACACAACTGTAGGAGAGTGTCAAGGGAGTGACTATTGCCACACTTTCAGGAGTCCCCGGGTATTATACCTTCAGGATCAGAGGAATTTTGTAGGGGCAGAGAGTTACAACACTGATCGATGGTGGGGCCACCCACAATTTCATTGATGTAGCGCTTGTCACTACGAGACACATCCCTACAATGGACTTTGAGGGGTTCAATGTGGTGGTAGCATACGTGTACAACATGACTTGTACTCAGGGGATCAAAGGATTGGATGTGACATTGGGCAACTATACGTTGACTGATGACTTCTATGTAGTGGATTTGGTGGACACCAATGTGGTATTGGGGATCCAATGGCTGTACTCACTTGGAGATATCAACATGAACTATCAGGTCATGAAGATGGAGTTCAAGGACAAAGGGGGTCAACAAGTTGTTCTGAGAGGTATGTCGACAAGAGCTCCTAGGATCGTGTCAAACAAAAGCATGGAGGCCATCTTTAGACATGGTGATGTGGCTTGCGCAATAGAGTGTTTGATAACCATGTAGAATCCATCACAGGATCGCCAACACTATCATGTGGACATCCATGCATTGCTTGAGAAGCATGACAAAGTGTTTGGACCTATACAACAGGGAGACCACCTGACAGGGGATTTGAGCATGTCATCGAGTTAGAGGAGGGGTCAAAGCCCGTGATCACCACACCATACAGGCATCCGAAGAAGTTTAAGCATGAGATAGAGAAGGCCATACATGAATTGTTGGAGACGGGGCACATAAGGCCTAGCTCTAGTCCCTTCGCTTCTTCGATGGTACTGGTGAAGAAGAAGGATGGCACGATGAGGATGTGCATTGACTATAGGGCGCTGAACAAAAAAACAATCAAGAATCGACATCCGATACCCAGGATCGATGAGTTGATAGATGAGTTGCATAGGGCAGTGTACTTCTCGAAGATTGATCTTCAATCGAGGTACCACAGATCTGGGTCAGAGAGGACATCCACAAAACAACGTTCATATGTCACTACAGGCACTATGAGTTTCTAGTCATGCCCTTTGGGTTGACTAACACACCAACCACCTTCCAGTCTTGTATGAACCATATCTTCAACAAGCAATTGAGGAAGTTCTTACTGGTATTCTTTGACGATCTACTGATCTACAACAAGACTTGGGAAGAGCATCTGAGGCATGTTGATTCAACATCATGGAGGAGCAGTCACTATTTTCCAAGTAGGCAAAGTGCGATTTTGGGATGACAGAGATTATCTATCTGGGACATGTGATTGGCGGTTAGGGAGTACATGTGTTGTGGATGTTTTTAGTAGCGTCGAACAAGTACTTCCACGTGGGTTCGTGTCAACACGTGGGAATCATCCTAAATGCCTCTCAGAATCTTATGAGATTCACTTTATGTAAGTGAATGTACTTTTGTAATAAAGTGAGTTTGATTTAATTAAATGCTAAAGTATTTGGCATTAGTAATTAAATTAAGTCCTAGCTGTTAGATCCAAAGTGAACACGAGATTAGATCTCAGTCGTAGATCACTTTAAGAGATCTAGGGTTTTGGACTTAGGGTAAACTCAAGGTTATTAAAGACAACCTAGGTGAGAGGAGGACACAATGATGGTACACAAAGAGTGAGTGAGCACTTAGGTGTGTGTAGGGGCAGGGGTCGAGGAAAGGCAGCAAGGGAGATAACAACCAGGTGGGCTAGGCTATTTGCTGCAACATTTGTATTTCCTTAGAAGGGCTATTATCCTAGGACGAGAGCCTTGATTTTATTTAATAAAATCATCACAGATTTGGTTTTCCCGAGAGGGCTTTTCCAGGGGTTGTTTACCCGAAAATCTCGTGTGCAAATGTTTTTGGTTTTTGTTATGCTTTCGCTAATGTTTCGTTGCTAACCTAGCTATGCTGTTAATATTAAATGTGTTTTGCTCAGAGTTGATGGCCGGGTGCTAGGTTCAGGTAAAATTAACATGGTACCATAGCCGAGACTCTGAGGAAACCAGGAACACGAGATCGAGATTTCTGCAGTGGGTAATTTTTTTGTCTGTAGGAAATTTATTTTGCAGACTTCGCTGCAGAGAGGGTAGAGAGAAAATAAAAATAAATAGAAAGGAAAGAATATCCGTACAACTGTACATATGATTGCCATATGGATTAGCCGTCGAATGAATTGTAGATCCGCTAAGTAAAAATCGATTAGGAAATTGGTGGATTGACTGAGTGGAGGCCAACGAAGACACAAGCTAGGAGGCGTGGAACTTTGGGCGAACGCATGAGCTGGGAAGCCATCAATTGAGATCTAGTGTGGAGCTGAGGCAGAGTGAGCTAGGTCGAACGATTTAGTCGTAGACGACTGCAGAGTTGGGAGGAAATTCACGTAGAGACCGTCGAACTGAGTAAAGCAGCCGCACATACGAATTAGAAGATTCATTGCAGAGAGTATTCATGAGCAAAGGCTGGGATTGGCCGCTAAAAAAAAGCAGTTGGTAGATCGGGTTGTGTATGAGACAATTGACGAGAGAAAAGGAATCGGTAGCCAGCAGGATCATACGACTTACAAAAGGGTTGAGCGAGCTTGGCTGAAAGGTGACGAGCTTGCTGCATTTGGAGCGGCTGTAGTGAAAAATTGTGACTGCAGCAGAAAAGGATGGCGTTGAGTTGGGCGCTGAAAGAGATGATGCCTTGAGGCCCACAGGTTGTAGTCATGGAGTACCGAGAGGCAGCTCAACACGCAGAGCCCTTCAGTCACCACTCATCACCATCATATTGATGGCAACAAAATCCAACACACTTAGCTTGGCTCACAGAGGACAACAAGTCTTGCTCCATGAGGTAACAAGCTCGGTGTTGTGGTAAGTGTCATTCTCATAAATCAAGCATTTGAAGATGTTGCAAAGAGTCCTTTCTTGATTTTGAAAATGTTTGCTTGGAAATTATTCCTTTTTCCTTATTTCACCTTGGTGGTTGACATGTTGTCCTTGTAAGTAGGTCACCCTCGGGGATAGTGTTGCTATTGGTGGGTCTCCTTGAAGGGTCATCATACCATTCCCGCTCATACTTGCCACTTTCCATTGCTTCTTCCCCTCCGTCTCCCCATCTTTTAGGTTTTCAGGCTTATTGACCCAAGAAGGGCATGTACCTCATTTCATGGGAAGAAGGGGCCACTAGGCTTGGAGGTGCCCTAGCAAAAACATCATGCAATAAAAGCTCGCCTTGGGATCTTGAGAGCAATGAAACGCTTCTCAAAAGAAAATGAGGGATCCATAAAATAAATTAAGTAATGATGCTTTCCAAGGTAGAGCGTTTGTGGGCTATGCATTTCCTTTTAGTGCCCCTTATTTGTCTTCAACTTGGAAAAGCATCAAAACCAAAGTAGAGCGCATGTGGGCTATGTGTTTCCTTTTTAGTGCCCCTTATCGTCTTCAACTTGGAAACACATGCAAAATAAAGGGCTTGGAAAAATATGCTTTAAAAACAAAAAGAGGAAAAGGATGTGGCTAGCCCTCAACAAAGGCACCCATAAATGAGACAATACAAGCTCTTGTATGTCATGAAACCCCATACCTAGAAAGGATTTTCCTTGGAAACATCCCCTACTTGAGGAATTGGTTCACCCAATAGGGCACTATGTGTTGTGGTGAATTCCCCCTGCGGATAGGTGAAACCCCTCTCGGATCAAGACCCCGTCTTTGATCCAAGACAGAAGGGAAACAAATGGTATCTACTTTCTTTTTAGATCTATTTCAACAAGTAGGAGAGAAGAGAGAAATGGATGGCACACCTTTTTATGATAGTTGTCCTTGCTGCTCCAACCTTTTAACCTTGATATCCTAGCTCCTAGGTGCAAGAAAAAACCTCCAAAAGAACACGACGAGATCCCTTTCTTCCACACTATAATGTTAAGTAAAAATAGATCTATCTACGATGCTTTTCACAACAATAGACATGTAAACACTTGAATGCTTAAACATGAAAGGAATAGGCCAAGTTATCTATTAATGGAAAGTTGTCAAAATGGAAGCACTTACAATCAAAGTTGATGTTGCAACAACTCCTCCAAGCTCTCCGTTCCAGCCCCTTGTATCTCACACAATCATAAGTATGATGTTCTTCAATTCTCTGCCCCTTTCACTCAAGCATGACCCTCATTATATAGTGGTTTGAGGCATAACAACTTTGAGATATATTTGGAAAAATGGTTGAGGATTTAACTCATGAGGTTGGGATTTGGTGCCTAGGATTGAACAAAGAGATATGGCTCGAATCCTTGACCCAAACAAACTCAGATCCCCCCAAATCTTGCCCTTAGAAAAAGGTGGAATAGTTGCAACCTATTCATCGCTCCCATAACATTGAGTACAGGGCGACTATCACTCCCTAAGACACTCTAGGGGAGGAATAGTCCAAATTTCATCACTCCTTGTGTATGGGAAAGGGGGATCCTCAAATAGGGCCAAAACCTTAAGGAAAAAGATGGTATTTCGATCTTCAAATGATATATTTCTCTTCCAACTAGTCTAGGGAACATGACAAGTACTCCCACATGGTCATGATTTGTGACACTTAATAAAGTGCATGTGACACTTAGTAAGGTGCATATGACACTTGATAAAGTGCACGCGACACTTAGTAAGGTGCATACCACACTTGATAAGGTGCATACGACACTTACGACACTTAGTAGAATGTGATACATAAGTGATACATAAGTGTGACACTTAGTAGAATGCGATACATAAGCGCGATAGTTAGTAGTGTGGGAATTTGGTGTGTAACACTATGACACCCCTCCCATATCTAAATTTGGCAAATTGTTTAAGGTCTTTGAGCATTTGTTTATTTTGAAAAGGGGGGATTTGATGCACATGTTTGGGTGGTTCTTTTATTAGACATGGCTTACTTAGCATGATATTGTGACTTGTGGACCCTTGGAGCGCGTACTTGTTTGTCTTTGCAGGTCCTTGATAGGTAAAAGTTTGAACATGGAGGCACAAGGTTCCTTGGACCTTCATTTGGGGCATGGAGCCCACAAGTTGGATGATGTGCCCCCTCTCCTTGGGACAACCTAGATGAGGAATGTTGCCTTTGGAGGCATTTGACTATCCATTGGAGGTGACTCGCTAGCTTTCTCAGCCCCAACGTTTGCCTTTGGAGGCCATACTATTCTCTTTTGGGGCATGACGTCATCACTTGGAAGGCTAGGGTTTGATGGTGATGTGGCTTCTATTGATAGAGAGAGAGACACTTAGCATGCATATCACACTTATTGGCAGGATATATGGCCTAAAGAGGCCCAACGATTTTTACCCTAGGCAAAACGTCTCTCCTAGTGGCCCAAAGTCACCCTTTAGGGCATGACTTCAACCCTAAAAGGGGATTTTCTTTTTGTAAATTTGAATTTTAAAGTTGTAAAGGAAAAAAGAGGTGTCTGGCCTCCCTGATTGGCTTGGATTGATGAAGAGAGAGACACTTAGCATGCATATCACACTTATTGGTAGGATATATGGTCTGTGGAGGCCCAACTTTTCACCCAGGCCAAAATGTCTCTCCTAGTGCCCCAACATTACCCCTAAAAGGGGATTTTCTTTTTGTAAATTTGAATTTTAAAGTTGTAAAGGAAAAAAGAGGAGGTTGGCCTCCCTAATTTGTTGTTGACATTTTGAATTGTGGACAAATGGGTTTTAGGTGACTTCCTATAGAAAAAGGTCACCCCATTGTCATTTTACATATAACTTTCTTGAGAATTACATAATCTATGGCTGAAATTTTTGCCCTACTTGGGAATTTTGCACTATCTCTCTCTTGAATCTATCTTTGTGATGCTAGTACTTGTCTATTGGTGAAGAAGTGAGGCGCTATCTCTTGGATGCTTGTTCTAAGTATTTTTGGTGGAATATTCTTGATAAAGAAGGGTTTCTTCATGATATTCTTGGAATTAGTAAGGAATTTCTACATTTGTTGTATTGTTTCTTCTTGTTTCAAGCTTTATCTTGTTCAAACCCTTGGAAGAGTATAAAGGCATACACCCTCCATCAAGTCCACTTGGTTATCATTGAATAAGCTACTTTGCAAAGGTTGCTAGGAGTAAAAAGGCTTACACCCTCCTAGATTTACCTTGCTAGTTGCTACTTTGCAAAGGTTGCTAGGAGTAAAAAGGCTTACACCCTCTGAGATTTACCTTGCTAGTTTTGTTTGCTCTAGGGAGTAAAAAGGCTTACACCCCTAGAGAAGTAACACAACTAGATCTTACACAAGAGACTCCATAACCCAATTGATTTGGCACTAGTCTAATTTGCATTGGAGATGTTATCGCACAGTTTGTAGTTAGGATAATGGTAGATGAAAAGAGACCAAACTGGCGTAATTGAACCAATCCCACCCACTGTCACCTCGATGGGAAGGTTCTTTCTGTTTAGGGAGGTAAGGCCTAGGGGAGACGTCCCTGGTAACTTGGGGTTTTGAAAAGGTAAAGGATTGAAGGCTAAAAGATAAATTCCCCCTCACAAGTCACCACCGAGCAGATAGTCCGGCTAATCAACCAATAAAGAGAAGTATAACCAACATAGAGATGTACCTAACCGAGACAAAGCAACAAAAGATATATATATGCAAGCTTGCTCGCTTGGTTAGTACTTCATATAATTATTGACTATCTGATATATAAGCAATTGAACAATAAATATTGATGAAGTCAATGTTTGTATAATAACAACAATTTACAATATCACTTCTTCAATAAATGCTAAAGAAACTTGGCATTCAATGTAACAAATCAACACTTCATTAGATAATGTTTTAAACAACCATTCAATTGCTCACAAATGAAACGTTAGCTGCACAATGATGTTTATAGCAAAACATGACGACAACAATTAGTTAGTAGGGTTAGTCTTAGGCTAGGGTTAGAATAGTTAGGGTTTGTTCAAAGTGTTTGATTGAAGTTGTGATCAAGTTACTCAAGACAAAGGAGGTCTTTAGATCAATGCCTCAGGGTTAATGGAGTCAAAAGTAGAGGACACAAAAGTTGAAGGATCAAGTGAAAGTAATAAGGCTAAGGACAAGAGGGTTAGACCTTGAGGTGTTTCTAAGGCAAGGCCTCAAGGATGAAACCCTAGGGGAGAGAGGCTCATTTTGGTGTAGGGGAACTAGGCTTCAGTACTCTCTCCTCCTTCCTTAGCTTTAATGGCAAATCGGCTAGCTCGAATGATTACATAAGACTAAGACAAGAGGGTTTGCAGGTAACATGTTGCTATAGCAAGGCTTTACCAAGCAAACCCTAGGGAAAATCAACTCAACAAGGTGTAGGGGAACTAGGCCTTGATGCGTTTTCTCCTTCTTAGCTCAATAAGAAAAACAGCTAGCATGGAAGAGGAAGAAAAGAGTGTTGCTAAGGCAAGGCTCTATCTCTCTTCAATAAATGGCTCAAAATCTTGACGGGGACATGAGACAAGGACCTACAATGTGTGCTTGTCACCTAGGGTTTATTCAATAAATCATAACAATAAATGCAAGAAATGACAATACAACCATTCATTTAAGAAGTTTTGTAGAAATTTACTTACATTTAATCAAGAAACAAGTAGCAAACCCTAGTTGTAACACCTTCCACCAAGATAAATGCCAAAAATGCCAATAAAAGACTTCCTTCAACAAGTGCGCCTCACAATTTCAGCCAAGAACTCCAAGTGTAGCACAAATTTCAGACCTCACTAATGAGTGAGTGAGAAATGATGCTAAAATGAAGGTGAAAACCCTCAATTTATATAGTACAATGACCTAATTTTACTTTTTAGGTCATAAAAAGGCCGACAAGGCCAAAATACTAAAATCATACTGTTTTACATTAAATACTTAAAATTAAACCCTAATCAAGCAATAGAGAGACATCATGCCCCTTTTAGGGTGACGTTAGCCCCTTCTAGGACAAATGCAACATCCTGGAGCAAAACGTTAGCCCTCCTTGGGCTTCTCCAACCTGCCACACGTGCTAAAACTGCCCCAGCTATCTCCCAAAACATCCATGCTGCTAGGTAATGTCATGGTCATGAAGGGTGACGTCCTAGGCCTTCCAAGGTCAACGTTTCACTGAAAAGGGCACAAGCCCCCTAGGTCAAGCTCTGTTGGGGTGCCTCTGCAAGACTTCCTCCTTCTCTCCCGTGCAAGCCCCTCTGTACTGTCTCTGCCCCTTGCTGGGGTCTCAACATCCATCTGGTGGGCTCTTCAGTCCCATGGAGGTCCAAACTGATCATCTCCCCATGTGTACCTGTCCGTTGGGCATGATCCTACACATCAACAACTACACCCTCCATGGGCTCATAAGTCACAGGGATCATAGTAATGTCAATCACATCTCATCATCAATATTATTAAACATGTGCATAAAACCCCTATTACCCCAGTTAAAAGCTCAAAGACATTATACAAGCCTGCAATACAAGTTTGGGGAAAGTGACAGGGAGTCCTATTGGGCTAGTGCTCATTGGAAAAGGAAAGTTCCCGGAAAAGACTTCATCCAAGCCATGTAAGTGAGGTGATGTGGATAAGGGATGTCCTGAGTCTTGACAATGGGTGTAGTGAGAGCAAGGGAGTGCAAATTTTTACCTGTGGGTGCCTTTGTAGAAGACGAGCTGCACCTGTCCTGGATGCAATTGTTTCCAAGCCCAATTCATGCCTTTTATTCTTTATTCTTATTGCTTTTTCTTCAAGAAGCTAATCAGGGGACACTGCCCTGGCGTGGTGACCAGTGGTGACAATGTTAGCCACAAGTACTTTCACAGAAATGAGAAGGCTAGCTCGTGATGAGACCCCCTTTCTCTTGGCCATGCAACCAAGAGTCACTACCTTGGCGTGGTAACCAACTGCTAGTAGTGTCATATTGCTAGGTACCCATGGACCTAATAGGCTGGCTTGTGATGAGACCCCCTATCCTCTGACTAGGTCTTGTTTTATTATTTTTATGGGTTCCTCTTGTTTCTTGCTGAGAAGCCTTTTACTGCTTTCTCGAGGATCCCTGGGCAACATCTCAAGGTTTTATTCTTAGGCTTTTATCTTTTGCTAGCTTGCTTTTACCTTCTGGGCCTTTAGCCCCTTCTTCCCACAAGGCAAGGTGCAACCCAAAAATAATTGGTCAACCTAATGCTTGGACAAGTGAAATGGGGTAGATGAGCGGGAAGCAGGATGGAAAAGTGGTAATATGAAAGGAGTGGACGATGACTCTTCAGAAATCCTCCCAGTGGCAACCAAAACCTATGGGCACATGCTTACTAGGGCATCCTGTCATTCCCCCCAGACATGGTCAAGTGGACAAGTATAAGATCCAAGCATTCGTTAAAAACAAAAGGAATTAAATGCACATATTCAAAGGTTTTGAGGATCAGAGTGACACATACCATGATACCTGAACTCATTACCTCATGGAGCAAGAACCATCTCTGACACAAGACCAAGCCGATGGTGATGGATGCTGTTGCTGGCAAAGTAGAGATGTTGAAAGGGAGAAAAGATGGGCCCTCCAGGGCCATACCTAAGTCGATCTGGCTCTCGGTATTCCATGTCTAGGACCTGCGGGCCTCAAGACATAATCTCCTAGTTATCCCTAAAAGTGGGGATAACAGGAGATATAAAATCATTGCATTGGTATGCGTGAATTGTTGAGATATTGCAATTGTCTAAGTTGGAATTGTTTCTATATGATATAAACATTCTTGTGCCCCAAGGGCGTCTTCTTTAGCCAAATAATTCTCTTTGTTGTTACAAATTAATGCTACAGCCATTAGGGTTGCTGCAAAATCATTTTTTCTTCATCTTTTGTTCACTATTCTACAACTGAAATTCACTTGTAAACCTTGGTTATTGTTCTACTTGTCATTGGCTAATTATTGGGTGGTTGACTTCAATGTTACCAACATCGGCAACGGCAAAATATCGTCGAGGGTCCGAAAATGAAAATATCGGCAAAATCGGGGAAAATATCGGTAAATATCGGAAAATGTCGTAAGAATGAAAAAAATACAAAAATATTCATTTTTTTTCAATTTTTTAAATATCTAAAGCATCAACAATATCAAACAGGTTATAGTGCTCAAAATCTCTCTCCTCCTCATCTTTGGTTGAAGGCAAACTTTCCTCTTTCTCCTTTGCTCTCCAAACCCCACACTTCACTTGCAAAATGACAAAAAAAGGTCAAATTCGGGCTTTATTTCTGGCCATGTCAGCCTGCCCGAGATATTTTCGATCATTGCGCGATATTATTTCGATATTTTCGTAAATAGCGCGATATTATCGCTAGAAGTAAATATCGCGATATTTTCCCTGATAATATCGCCGAGACCCGTTTTGCCGATAATATCGCCAATATCACAATATTATTGCGATGTTGGTAACAGAGGTTGACTTGTTGATTTCCGTGGCTAGAAGTTTCTACTGTAGCAATTGTTTGCTACAGCCACTTGGATGTCATAATAACTTGCTGATAACACATAATAAACAGCCCTTAAAGCCACCAAAGTCTTGCTTTAAACATTGGAAGTTTGACTAGTCATTGCTAGCTTCATTTCTAATATCTTGTACTAGATTTTGGATGGTTAAATTTGCAGCTATTGACATCTTTCATTGCTGATTTATATATTTCCATACTGCTGCAATTTGGGACAGCAAGGGTTCTTGCTTGATCTCCTTTGGTTTAAGGCTTGTATATCTATCGTTTGTCTTGTTTTCGGCAGGGCTAACATTGTTTTGCAGGTACTCAACACTTGACAACCATTTGTCCTTTCATAAGACTCACTCTCAAGCCTTTCATCATCTCCAAAATTGACCTATAGGGGTGTTCATCATCATCATCTCACTTTCCATCTCAATCCCCCTAGGGTCACCGAGATTCCCCCCTTGTGGTGATTTCATCATCACTAAAGCGAGGGGAGTGTCTATCTAAGGTGACAGTGGGTAGGTAATCCTGTAGTTGTCACACTTTTGTGGATTAGGTTGGGCTTTGCCCAAGCTACAGATTGTGCGATGACATAGCCTAGGGCACTTCTTCAGATTGTTATCACTGATCGTACTTCATAGTCCCATTGACCTACTTTTTTGGTCATTTTTTGGACATTAATCAAATTTGCTTGACTTGTCTTATCTAAATTACCACTTGCATCCTCTAAAGGTACGGTAGGAAATAGGTCTCTTTAGCAAGTTCTTTCCTTTTTATTTTCTTATTTGTAGATGATGCAAGGAAATGGAATTAAATAATAAGATGTACCCAAAATTTATAAAATAGTCCCTGTTCTTGAAATAGTTTCTGTTAAGTTTGTAAGTTCATGAGCACTTTCACTTTCCTAGGAGCCCTTTTAGGTTCGGTTATTATGGTTTCGGATTTCTGACATGAACACTACCTGTTTACTTTGACAGATTTTTTTTGATTGAGTTTTAGTAAGAGCTAGTAATTGCCCTGATTTTGATGTCAGCATAGCAATTACCAAGATGGCAGTAGCAGTAATATGTCAGACAAAATTATCTAAATGCATTGCCGAAGTGTTATGTTGTTAACAACCATATGTGAGCAATCTGTATGTCGAGTATAATCTGTGTGAATCTCACATTAGTTAGTGTTCTTGTTATATGGCACACATGCATCATGTATTAATGCAAGTTGATTTAAACTAAGTTAATTCAAGGACCATGAAGGACTCTATCCACAATAAAGGAGAGGAATCGCTTCAGAATTTAACCATAATGGCAAATAGTTGATTCCAGAATCTTGACTGTTAAAGTAGTAACTTAAGTAACCTAATATTGGCAAAGATTCTGGATATGAACTGTGTTGAAGTTTAGAAATGTCCCAAAGTTTTGGGTGGACACTCTACCCATCATTAGGGGATCCAAACAAAGCTTTATTTGGAGCCCCTGATGATGGGTGGAGTGTCCACTTAAAAGAACTGGGACGTTTCTAAACTTCAACACAGTTCTTTTGAGTGGGCACTCCACCCATCATCACAGGATCCAAACAAAGCATAAAAAGAAAGCTAGGTTATGTAATATGAGTATCAAGATTTCCACAGTTTGTCATAATGATAGCATAGATCTTGGTTATGAGCCATGTTGAAGTTTAGAAACATCCCAATGTTTCGAGTGGACACTCACCCATCATCGGGGGATCCAAACAAAGCTTTATTTTGATCTCTTGATGATGGGTGGAGTGTCAACTCGAAACATTGGGACGTTTTTAAACTTCAACATGGTTCATAACCAGAATCTTTGCTATCATTATGACTAACTGTGGAAATCTTGATACTCATATTACATAACCTAGCTTTCTTTTTATGTAAACTGTAATTTATATGCTCTCTAGGGGAACTAAAGAAAGTCAAGTGTCTTTGTGGACTAATCATGTCCTTTTTTTATTTGCAGACGATTCAAGGAAATTTATTTTGAATAAGTGTCCAAATTGTGGTGTATTGTCCTCTCTCTTAAGATACTTTTCTGCTAATGTTATTTTTCCTTTAGGATCCCTTTTAGGCTCTGTTATCAGCATCTTGGTTCCTAGAGTCCAAATTTACCTATTTACCTGTCTTTGAAATAGCTTCTATGACTATAAAGTATCCTTCCCCTCTTGTCTGTTTTAGTGGGAGAACATGAAAATTCTGAATATGAGGACAGCAAACTTGTCCCCCATGACAATCGTAGTATATTGATATGCCAGACAAATATTTTTTTTATATATAAATGCAAGGATGGCTATATGTAGACTAGCTGTGATGTTAGCGGTTATATATGGCATTAATGAACAGTTGGAATATTGGACAGATACTTTACCAATTAATTCATGCAGTCTATTTAAAATCAGGTAGTCTAGAATTCAGAGAAGGAATTGAGAAATTGTGTTTCCTTGCCATCTTTTAGAATCTTTTTCCTCTTATGAATGTTCTAATATTTGGCTATTCCTTGTGGTATGTTATAGGCTTCTGAATGGCAACCATCTATCAGGTCCATTGCCTGATGAGCTTGGTAATCTTTCCAATTTGGACCGAATACAAATTGATCAGAACAAAATAGATGGGCCTGTGCCAAAGTCCTTTGCAAATCTGAATAAAACAAAGCACTTGTGAGTCCTTTGTGATTACAATCAATATTTTCAGTAAAGAAATATATTATGGCAGGTTTATTGGAAATATAAATTGCTTTGATTCACAGAATATCCAGCTTTGAAATCAAGGTTAACGTGATAGGAATTGAAGTACATATAATAGTCCTGAATGCTCTTATTCTCCAATTTTGCTAATATGTATTTTGTAAATTTGTATGCAGTCATATGAATAACAATTCACTCAGTGGTCAAATACCAAAAGAGCTTTCCACACTTCAAAGTTTGGTTCATCTGTAAGTTCCTGTCTTTGTTTTTTATTATCGCAATAAACAACATACAAAGTATTAGTCTGAAAGACTAATATCATTGAATTCTGGTTCTTTAGAGAGACCTTAAATGGTCTAAAG
Source organism: Picea engelmannii (assembly GCA_009831015.1). Lineage (NCBI taxonomy): Eukaryota > Viridiplantae > Streptophyta > Pinopsida > Pinales > Pinaceae > Picea > Picea engelmannii. The sequence continues at coordinate 486,077 of ML781545.1, forward strand.
TATATTTCCAACTATTTGTATTTGTTTCTGAATGATTACTTGCAGCCAATGACGTTGTTAATCTTTTTGTCGAAATTGAAACTTTTCTTTTTGGCAGCTTGTTGGATAATAACAACTTGACAGGTGAACTTCCTCCTGAATTAGCAAATATACCGAATCTGCTAATACTGTAAGTTTATTTCCTTCATGCTAATTCCAATGGAATCTTTCGTTCTTTTTCTTTAGGTTTCTGACCTCCTCCTAAAAACATTTAACGAAAGACTTTTTATTTCAGAAGAGTTTGCATTGCATTGCCACTATATGAATTTATTAACGAATTTCCCATTTTAAATTTTAATAGTTAAGTCTGTTTCTCTGTCAATCTTTAAGTTGCTCTTGGGGCCTTAGGAAGGAATACTAGAGGTGGATGATTAATACAGATACAACATGCAATAAAATTCACATATTATATATTTTGATCTCATAATCAAACACCAAAAATGAAATTTTATGAAGGAATCAAATAAAAATTTGAACCATCTAGACCTAATTTAACCGTTTCACGGCTTCCTGCAATTCAAGGAGCCAACTTGAGAAGGATACATCAACCACAATGTTAATATCCTTGTAGGGAACCCACCCTAGCCATGCGATGATATTGTTGGGTGTCTGCCTTAAGGACAAGATAGTTTTGAAGGGAGTATTTGTGGCCCATAGGCTGTGATTATTATGCCAAAAATGATGTATATGTTGACACAATTATTATGCCAAAAATGATGTATAGGTTGACATCTTATTGTGATCAAGATGCAGGGGTGCACAGGCAGTTTGGCTCAATTTTTTTCTAAATAATAAAGCAATCAAGTCTATATTTCAGCACCCTTGAGGACCATTTTCAAATCTTGAGAGCCAAGAAACGGCTTGCCTCTCTCTCCCAGTAAGATTTATCTCTGATACAAGTTGAGGACTCAGGGCAGTCGAGAAGGAAAATAAATGTGCCATCATTCATAATCTTTGTGCTGTTATACCTGACTCTTTGCCTCCTGGGTGGACACTTCTATAGCCAGCTAAATGATGTTCACAATAGATCCAGGGGGGCGGCCTCTATTTCTATTGCATGCTGGAATTGCAACAGTTTTATTTGGTCATCCATGTGTACTCTCCAGCATGTGCTCCTCGTGTGGGAATATCATTTACCTCATTGAGACAAATGAGAGCCCTGAGAGGACCCTACCACCTATTTCTAGATACCACTGGACACATCAACTACCAGACATGAGACATGAAGGTCCGGAGGGGTTCGGGGTTCTGATAGAGCAGCATTCCTCATTCATGATAGTCTCCAGTCCAAGGTGTCATTTGTTCCTTCCAACATACATTCCAAGTTCAGGTTTGGTGGAGCACAATTCATGTTGTGTTCATTTCCATTTTCTACTCCCCCTGTGCATCATTGAGGTTCGTATACCATTCTGATTTTGACCTCTTTATTGATCTTTAACTAGAGGGCTCAGTTATCATCATTTTGAGATGTCATTCTTTTGGATGATTTCAATGCCTGCATTAGTTCTTTCTTGATCCGTAAATGAAGGACCTATAGCCCACTCACTTCACCAACACAGAACCTCTGCGGAAGTCTCTTCTGAGCTCCGTTCTCAGGCTTGCACAGAGTGCTCTGTCTAGAAAAGGCCACTAGGCCTCTATTCCTCTTGCCCTGTACAAGAATCTTTATTCTTCTGATGGCTGCAAGGCCTGTTCTCTGTGCAACCTCTGTTCTGAATGGTTGGCTGGCAGTCTGGTCAATGACAACAATGCTCTGCAAATATTCTGAAGCTAGTATTATGTGATTTCTTAGTTCTCAGTGTAGCCCTTGCTCTTAGTTTGTCATCGACAACTCTGGCTCCCGGTTCTTCTAATAGCTGCAAGTCTTGTAGGATGCCAACCAATGGCCCACTGTTGTCTAGTGTACCCTTCTTACCAACAACCAACTGCTAATGATCAAGAATTTGAGTTTAGGTTTCTCTTTTCATCCATCTTCATGCTCCTACATTTCTTGGTAGTGTGATTACCATGAAGCAGCCAAGCCTACTCATTGAAATCAGACCAGCTTTGCATTTATGGGTACCCTATAAATGTCTGTTAACTCTAGACTATGTCTATCCATTGTGCAACATGAACATCAGTCCCCAAATCGAGAATTGTCAGCCCTGTCTTCGATGGTCTCATGGCTGGAAAACAAGGCAAGGTGAATAAGCTCCTATTTTGAGTTGGGTGTTCAATTGCCAGCACCACTCCGACAATTGAAGGGATACAATGCTCAAAGATAGACAAACAATGCTTTGCTCAATGACCATGTTTCTCAACACTCCCATAGTACGAATATGCATACATCTCACTTCATCACTATGGATGTTGTCTTGTGGATGCTTCATAATGGATCCCCCCCCCTCCCCAACCTACCCCACCACCCCGCCACCCCCGCACCACCTTCCTCTTTGATAGAGATTACGCCGATTCCTATACCACCCGCCTTAAGGAATTTCTCCCTCCTATCTCCCACTTTAGATCACTGGACACCACCACAACCAAATATGAGATTCTTTCCACGACTCATGGAGGCAACCCTTGATTCTTACCCCCACTCCACCCGTCAACATATCCACATAAGCCTACCCCTGGATCATGCCCCATGAACCGTTGATTCGACAATGAATGCAAGCCCCTCCACAAGCATATATAGATCACCCTCACTCATGACCCATCTTCCTCTCCCCACCTCCACAAAACATACCGTCAACTCCTTCACCGTAAAAAGTGACTGTTTCTCTCCTGGAGGAGATGAGAACTCTGTGAGGTCCTCCACCACTCCTCCAAAGCCTTTAAGCATTCCCTTTTCCCCAAACACCAAGCCGCCCCACCCAACCCCCAGGCCATGTTCTTCCATACCACCACCCTTTATGATATCCCCGGACAACCTCCCACTCACATCTCTTCCTCCCCCTCCTCTTGCCACCTCTTTTATGTGTGGGATATTAGGAGAGAAGCCATAGCTATGAGTACCAACAGAGCGATAGATGAGGAATGGCTTCAGGCCAAGTTCCTTAAGCAGGGCGTCCGGTCTCTTGAGTCTTATATTGCTGATTTATTTAACTAGGTGGTATGCTTAGGATTCCCCCCCTTCTGGAAACGACACATTATACATCCAATCCATAAATTAGGGAGTAGTTCCGATCCAAATAATTACCGGACTATCATGGTGGGTTGTAATGATCCCAAGCCATTATGCTAGGATCATCACGGTTTTGGGTGTCTTTTAAACTTTTTCTGGTTGTGGCATTCCGTCAAACACTTTGCTGATCTACTTGTTTAGATGTGTTTACTTGCAGGATGGCCTCTTGATTTCGGCCTTAGGGTTTACTAATGTGTTATATATGTGTATTGCAGCAATAAACAATTAGATATAACCATGGAACATACCTCAACCATATGCAATATGATAGACAAGCCAAAACATCTCAAATTTGCTTTTATTCATGAAATAGAGAAAGCTGCTACAATGAAGATACCGATCTGAAATGCTCAACAGATGGTTAAGAAGATAGACAATAGAGTTGCTACAAAATGCTCTAGGAAGATACTATAAGCCTCCAAGGGCTGGATAAGAGATGAAGACCAATGCCAAGGTAGATCTGGGCCGTATGAAGTGCCAAACCCTCACTGGAAGATGCCATGTCCTACTGGAACTGTCAACCCCTACAATTTCGGCCCTACTGTCAAAGACCTTCAAATGCTACGTTGAAGATGCTGAACTGTAGATCGGGATGAGTGGAAACCTCTCCTGAAATCTCAAACCGAAATACCAAGGGAAACTCCTCCAAATGCTAAATCCTCCAATTGAGCTGCGCCCTCCTGAAACTGCCAAACCCTACAATTTCAGCCCTGATGAAGGAGGCCTCCAAATGAGCCCAAACTCGGCCAAATGATAGATCGGGGTGATAGGATCCCCCTCCTGAAGTCTCAGGCCGAAATGCTATGGATAACTCCTCCAAACCGAATAGATATGAATCTCAAAAATGCCCTCCTTCTCTCCAATTCGTCCCACTGCTCTAGGAAATAATCTGAACCATAAAGCTCTCTCAAGAGGCACTAGAAATCATGGCTAAGGCCTTGCAAGTAAAACCCAAATGCTCAAATGTCCAAGAGCCCTCTCAAACTCCTACAACGAACCATCCCTCAAGAATGGTGCGCCCCCCTTGTTGGAAACCCCTAATGGTGCGCCCCTCCTCCTTCCTGTGCCTGTGGCTGGTGTAGAACCCTCCTGCACTAATGTAGAACTGAACTAGAATGGTGTGGGAGAGTATTGCATCTCCGAGACCAAGCTTGGGACAAGCTAGGTGGAATCTTTCACCACCGAATCGTCCTCTAGGGTTTGTTAAGTCAAAACCCTCAAAACCCCCAATGTTGGGCTCACTAGCTAGAAGTCGGATATCAAAATATGATCATACATGAATCAATGAGTAGAGGCCCTTGCCTTTCCTTTATACTTTTTGCTCTCCTTGTCCCTCCAAAGTGACTTTCATTTTATTAATATTTAATTAATTAATTAAATCACTTTAATTAATTAATTAACCGTTTTACCTCTCAAAAACACCTTATCTCTCCTTGTGGCTTCCYTGGCCACTGAAGGTCACTTCTCACCATCCCATCCTGTAGTGTTGCTTCTCTCGATTCCAATGAGCTATTACACTGAGAGGTTCCTCCAAGTAATGTGCCCAAAATGACCTCTTCAGTGTATTCAATTAGCTTATAGCTCAAAATAGTCAAAATCATGGAAATCGTCGGAATGCAACGGAACCAAAGCCAACCTGTGCGGAATGGCTCATAATGATGGAATATGATGAGCAATGCAAGCTGGACCCCACAATGCCTCTCAATAACCTTTGTACTTGCTATAACCTCCATCTGGCTACTCTGGTCATCATAAACCTCTGCACTGTGATGATGTCCCAAAGTGGGGACATTACAGTCCTCCCTGCTAGAAAATTGCTTGTCCTCAAGCAATAACCAAATCCCCTCAAATAAAATACCAGGATCCCATGTCCACCTGTGGGGTACACAGTAGAACCCATCCAAAGTTGAACACTCATACACTCTGCCCCCTGGGTCCCGTATCAAGTCATGAACTGCTAGCCCCTGGGAAGTATAACCCTGAAATATACCAACTCCGAGAGTCTCCTGCATATGACACATGGCCTCATCTCGAAATGAATCCATCCTCCAAGTCTCTACCAAGATCCATACGGCCTCCATCAACTGCACATGCTGATGCCAGAATGAGGTGCTGGAAGACCTCCGTGAGACACCAGCAAGCGATGCACTCCTCTCAACACTGAAACTCAATGGAAAGTTAGAATAACTTTCCCTTGCAATGGTCCACTCTCCCTTGTCAGTCAGTGAAATGCTCAGTCCTGCAATCCCTGGGTCCCATGCTAATCTCTGTCGAAGATCACCATGCTGGCCCTGCACTACTCTGACTATGACTGTCTGCTCCCTACATACATACTGGATCCTCCTCTCCTGAATCCTCATGCTGAAATACTTGTGACCATTGGACCTGCTGTCCAAAAACTGTACCTGTAAAAATGTCCCTGTAGAATTAGTACCTGTCCACCCACCTCTATGTTCGATCATGTTGATCAAGAGTGAAAAGATGCCTCGTTCTATCGGACAAAAACCTGCAAGCCCTCTCCAAATCAACCCTTGGTAGAGTATGTGGCTCTCTGGCGCAGCCTTTGTCATCATGTAGCGAAACATCCTGCTAACCAAGTGAACTCCCGGATCCCATGGCAACCCTGGAAGTTTATCACTTCCAGTCTCCGCTAGCTGCTCCTGTGCCAGACTGATCACTGTCGGAAGCCCTATGTGCTCATCTGCTATCACTTGGCCTATGGTGCTCACCATAACCCACCAACTCTCAGCTGGCTGCTCATGACGATCCACCTCTGACTTGCTGTATGTCGTAAAAGTACTCCTGTTAGGTGGTCTCGGCCTAATCACTCTCCATGCTCTCTGCCACTGTCTATTTCTCCTCATGCTGCTGTCAATGATAAATGTGTCGGGAAAAGGTAACGGAGATATTTGTAGCTGACTCTAGGGCTGAAAAATACCACCTGCCTCGGTCAATTCCAAGGACTCGACAAAGAGCATGTCTACCTGTACCCTTGATAATTGCTCGCCTGTAGCCATCACTAAACTCCAATCATCAGGCACAACCAGAAGTAACTCCTCCAACTGTTGGTAAATCAATCTCCATCTCCCATCACCCATGGAACTGCTGAAACGGTGAAGGTGAGATGTCATAACCATATGTTGCTGCAAAGGATTGGCATTTGCATGCTCCCCTAAGTGTGTCTCCTCCCTACAAGGCAATACACCCCTCTGAATCCCACCATACATCTCGGCAGGTACCTGTGAGCTATCACTCATCATTGTATGCTCCGACATACTCATGTCGTCTCCCATAGAGTCATGCTGCATCATAGATCCTGGGCATACTACTGGATCAACTTCTACATGGAGGTCAACCGCTCTCGGAACACAAGTGGAAGTGTCCTCCATCAACGGGTTCTCCTCTGCTAGATCACCAACATCCTCTATCAACGTGACTGACTGATACATATGAGTGTCCACTAAAAAAGATGAAGTGGATCTCCAACGAATCTCCTCAAGAGACTCATCTGATCTAGACCCTGATTCTTGAAGGGCTGTTTGTGTGCCTCTCAAGAATCCTCGAGTGCTCTCCAACTCTTGAGTGAGTCGGTCCATCTCCAACTCCTTCTCCCTTAGAGCCTCTTGATACATCTCACCAATCCTCAATAGGTAGTCCCTGTCAGTCAACAACTGTTGGTAATCGGTCCTCATCATAGATACTCTCTCCCTGAGAGTATGAAAGTCATCCATGTCAAATCCCTCATCTGAACTACCATGTGCCATTGACGCTCTCCAACAGTAATCTGCCATCAATGCATGCATGTCATCACTGCACCTGGTGGCTGCCATGATCATATCCTCACTGACTCTCAACTGTGCTGCTAAGTGGTGTGACTCATGATCATGGTCACGCTGAGGTGCCACCTCATATCCCTCACTGCCACTGTCAGTCCTGCTAATGTCAACTCTAGAGTCCCTAAAGACACTCTCTGCATAAGATAACGTGCTGAACTGCCCACTGTCTACTGTGTTGATGGGTACTCTTGTATGCCACTCCACCCCATCACTAGATGCTATCTCCCCCTGAATCACACTGTATCCTGTATGAGCAGCCGTATCCTCCTGTGCACTCAACCTGCTACTATCATTTGCGCCTGGATCCCATAGAGATGTATCCAGACACGTGCTATGGTCATCCTGACTGCTAAAGAGTGCATCCTCATCAATGCAGGCGTATCCTGGAAGTAAGTGCTCCATCAACCTGTCAGCCTCTGCAATCTGCTCAACTAATGGAGTCTCCAATAGCTGTGACTCAATCTCCTCAGGTTGATCTGTATGTGTAAGGTCCCCTGTCTGTACTCCCTGTATCTCCTCCTGGATTCGGTGGATCTACATGTCTGTGGTGTGCATCCCTCACACAAGGCTCATCAACCCTATCTGACATGCCACTGACCTCCTCATGTGACGTGGCTATCATGGGTGTCTGGAAGGATTGTTAGAATATTAGGGTTAAATGAAAACAGCAGTCTCTTTTCAAAATTTAAAACAAAATTCCTTTAGATCTGAGGTACAGAACAGTATAAAGGATAATGACAGTAGAATAGAACTCTGATCTTAGGATAAGCAATAAGACTGAATCTTTACAGTGATATTTAAACCCTAACTTGACAGTGATATCACAATATTCTAAAGCAGAGATCTATGCAAATATACTAACAGTAGACTTCAAACAATGAGATATTAAAACTCAGATCTAAACAGAGATATTAGCCCTCTTAAACATATATGACAGCAGTGTTAAAAGTAGATCTGTAATAGAACTCACAAAGTATCTTAGATCAAACAGAGATACAAAAAAAACTCTTTTGAATATAGCAGTAGATTTATAATTCCAATCTGAAGTGTAACTGAAGTTTAATAGCAGCAGATCTAATATTCAATTCTGAAGCAAACAATCTTTCAAATGAAACAGTAGATTAAAACAAGGAAGATAACAATAACTCAGATCTGAAACTTTCAAAAATCATACCTGGCAGTAGTCTTACCAAAGAAGATGAAGCTCAA
>ML781545.1:519428-550957 GCA_009831015.1 Picea engelmannii
AACCTGCAATAAAATGAGAGAGAAGAAGGAATGGGAAAGAGTAGGAGAGGAGGAAAAAAACATTAACAAAGTTAACCCAAGGAAATGAGGGAGTTGGGGTTTGGGCTTACCTCTTTAGCTCTTGAAAATTGAAACCTTTGGAAGATGGTTGCCTTTGTTGTCTCCTCCAAGCTCCTCGTTGCTCACTCTTCCAAGCTCTCCTTTGCTTTCTCCTCCAAGTTCTCACAAATCTGCACTCTCAACCTCTCCTTTGCTCTCTCCTCCAAGCTCAAAATGAAAGAATGAAGAGAATAGAGGGGAAAGAGCTCCTTTATTCTCCTCATTGTTTTCCCTCAACCCTAAGCCTAAGCTAGGAACTCCAAAAATTAAAAACAAATGAACTTTTGCTTGAAGATGCAGGTCCCCACGGAAGCGTGCGCATTTTCCCTTGAAGCGTGCGTGAAGCGCCCTCAGAAGCGTGCTTCAGAGGGAGACGCTTCCGAATGGGCAGGAATCGGGTTTTTTGGGGTCGAAGCGCGCTTCCAAAAATTGAGTCACGTTTCAGAGGGAGCTTCCAGTACGCACCCGCCCGGATCGAGCTTCGGGGCTTCGAAGCGGGGGGGGGTGGGGGGGGGGGAAGCTTCCGGTAACCCTGACCCATGCTTCTCCAACACCAACGATTTCTTCTAAGTGGCAAAACGTCCCCCGAAGGGGAGACATCCATGTAAAATTAGGGTTTATTTGTGCAAAAGTGAAACTTTAAATGAATTGTTTAATATTACTTTGTTAAAGGGGGCAAGATTAGGGTTGTTGACCCCTAGTCTTGTGGTTTACCCCTTAATATGTGGAACAATCACCTTGGTGACATTTTGTATAAATAAGAGATCATAAGATCTCATTTAATATAACTCTCCCTCATTGTCAGAAGTATTGGTCTGAAATTTTCACTATCTTTGGCAAAATTGTCTCTTTTGGCTCTTGTTTATGGTTATCTCTTGATGTTATGGTTGATGGGAGTGATGCGCTAGCAGTGGAAGGCTTTTCTCTTGCTATTGTGGTGGATTATCTTGGCATTTTTCCTTGAATTGGTATGGTTTTTACTCTCATGCTATCATTTGTTTCAAGTCAAGGTCATTGTGCTAGGAGCTAGGTGGGAAGTATAAGGGTATACACCCCCACCATAGTCTTCATCATTTTATGCTTCATGTTATTGGTTAGGCAAGGGTTTGCTAAGAGAAGTATAAGGGCATACACCCTCTTAGCTTAAACCCTAGCTAGAGAAACTTGCCTTGGGAAGCAAAAGGGCTTACACCCCCAAGGAGTAGCTTCTCTAGCTCTTTCTTTTCATGACCCCATTTACCCAATAATTAAGAGCACTAGTCATTTATTATTGCATTGGAGAAATAAAATATTGCATTGAGAAACGTGATTTTTGGACATTTTTACTTCTTGCAAAGTGGATTGTATTCCTTTTGCCTTGGACACCTCACAGCCACTAAGGCGTCCCCATCAAGGGGCTACTTCTTGCTGCTGTTATAAAATTAAATCTTCAGCCATTAGGGCTGGAGAAACCCTAACTCATTTGCTTGAATAACTCTCTTATCAACCATTGGATTTTGCTCAAAGTTTGCACACTTATTCTTCTTGGTCTAGCGCACTTTTTGGGAAAGTTTGAGGGTATTTCAGTGGCTGATTTTTTTGCTGTAATACATTGAATGTTACAGCCATAAGGCTGATATAATTTTCTGCAGACAAGTGTTTTCAACAACCTTATCTTTTTATGCTAGAATATTGGTTTTTCATCTTGAGTTTAGCTAGTCATTAACTAGTCTTTCTCTTGTATTTTCTACTTGATCTCTAGCATTTATTGAGCAACTTATAGTACCATTATATTGCTGATATATACTGTTATCTATTGCTGCAAATTAGGGACAACAATCTTAACTTGCTGATCCAATTAACATACATCATTGCAAAGTGGTTTTTCTTGTGTCTCGGGCAGGTATTTCACCATTTACAAGTTACTCAACATACTTGACAACCCTTGGACCTTCCCAAGACTTCATTCTACACATTTCACTCCACTTAGACTTGACCTCTAGGGCCTTCACTTCCATCTTTATCCATATCCATCTCATTCCCCCTAGGGTCACCGGGATTGCCTCCCTAGAGTGACCTAGTCACCCTCGAAGTGCAGGACCTACATCGAGGTGACATTGGGTGTAGGATTCCCAAGTTGTAGCACTTTCCTTGTAGTTGGATTGGGCTTTTCCCAACCTACAACTTGCGCTATAACATTTTGGCACCGTTGCTGGGGAAGATTTTGAATCTTCTTCGTACCCTAACGACACTTTGGTAAGCTATCCAAAAATCCTTTCCCTTAGCTTGCCTGGTGACTCCAACTAAGGGACGTTCCCTTTCCCTTTTCTTGATAAGCTCATCTTAAAGCTTATCTGGCGACTCCACCCTGCCACCAAAGAAATGTGTGTCCAACAAACCCTCCAGGGATTGTAAAGCACCGCCCAAAGGGACATGAAACAAGGACACCAACATGTGCTTGTCCCCTAGGGTTTAATCCAACAAATTATAATAACAAAATGCAAGTAAAAGTACCATAACCATTCAATAAAGAAGTGTTGTAGAAATTCACCTACATCCACCAAGCATTCATATAGCCAAACCCTAGTTGTAAACCTTCCACCAAGAAAATGCCAAAATAGCCAAGAAAAAGCCTCCTTCAACAAGTGCGCATTTCAGCCAAAACCCTAAAGGAGGGTGCAAATTTCAGACCTCACCAAGAGTGAGTGAAAGATGATTAAATTTACAATAGCAAGTGACCTTAATAAAATTTAGGTCACCAAAAGGCCGACAAGGCCAAAAATACCAAATAATATTGTTTCACATCAAATGTCATAAATGAAACCCTAATCAAGCAAAAGTAAGATGCCATGCCCTTTCTAGGGTGACATTAGCCCTTTTTAGGGCAGTATTGGCCTCCTGGAGCAAAACGTTAGCCCTCCTTGTGCCTCTCCAAGCTGCCACACTGCCATAACTGCCTCCCCAAAACGTCCATAAAGCTGGATGATGTCATGGGCATCCTGGGTGACGTCATGGGCCTTCAAAGGCCAACGTTCTAGTGGAGAGGTCACAACCCCCCAGGGTAAGGCTTTGCCAAGGTGCCTCTATGGAACGTCCTCCTCTTCTCCGGTGCAAACCCCTCTTTCCTGTCTTTGCCCCCTGCTGGGGTCTCAACATCCATCTGGTGGGCTCTTTAGCCCCACAAAGGTCCGAACTAATCATCTCCCCATGTGTACCTGTCCGTCGGGTATGATCCTGCACATCAACAGATACGCCCTCCATGGGCTCATAAGTCACAGGGATCATAGCAATGCCAATCACATCCAATCATCAATTTTATCAAACATGTGCATAGAACACCTTTTACCCAGTCAAGTGCTCAAAGACATTATACTGATCTGCAAGGGAAGTTTGGAGGAAGTGACAGGGCGTCCTATTGGGCTAGTGTCCACTGGAAAAGGGATGTTTGTAGATGAGATCAAATCCAAGTCATGTTAATGGGTGAGGTGGATAAAGGATGTCCTGACAAGGGGTGCAGTGATAGCAGGGAAATGCAAGGCTTACCTGTGGGTGCCTTTGTAGAAGGCGAGCTGCACCTATCCTGGATGCAAATGTTTCCAAGCCCATTCATGCCTTTTATTCTTATTTCTTTATTGTTTTTTCTTTCAAGAAGCTAATCAGGGGACACTGCCCTGGCGTGGTGACCAGTGGTGGCAATGTTACCCACAAGCACTTTCATGGAAATGAGAAGGCTGGCTCGTGATGAGACCCCCTTTCTCTTGGCTATGCCACCAAAAGCCACTACCCTGGGTGGTAACCAGTTGCTAGTAGTGTCATACCGCTAGGTTCCCATGGACCTAATAGGATGGCTCATGATGAGACCCCCTATCCTCTGACTAGGCCTTGTCTTATTATTTTTTATGGGTCCCTCTTATTTCATGCTGAGAAGCTTTTTACTGCTTTCTCGGGGATCCCTAGGCGAAGCATCTCAAGGTTTTATTTTTGGGCTTTTATCTTTTGCCAGCTACTTTTACCTTCTGGGCTTTTAGCCCCTTCTTCCTACAAGGCAAGGTGCAACCCTTAAATGATTGGCCAACCCAATGCCCATACCACTGTAGTGGGATGGATGAGAGGGAAGTAAGATGGAAAGTGGTAAGTATGACGAGAGCGGATGATGAATTTTCATGAATCCCCCCAGTGGCAACTCAAAACCTATGGGCACAAGCTTACTAGGGCATCCTGTCATTCCCCCCAGACATGGTCAAGTGGATAAGTATAAGATCCAAGCACCCGTTAGAAACAAAAAGAACTAGATACACATATTCAAAGGTTTTGAGGATCAGAGTGACACATACCATGATACCCGGACTCATTACCTCATGGAGCAAGAACCATCTCCGATACATAGCCAAGCCGAGGTGATGGATGCTGCTGCTGCTGACAAAGTGGAGGCGCTGAAAGGAAGAAAAGATGGGCCCTCCATGGCCATGCTCAAGTTGATCTGGCTCTCGGTACTCCATGTCTAGGACTTGTGGGCCTCGAGGCATAATCTCCTTAGTTATCCCTATAAGTGGGGGATAACAATGCCCAATTTCATTTAGTGTCCTCCAAGAACTCATGGGTGAGTGACACATAACATGTTGTGATGAAATCACCTTATTAGATTCGATGGTTGATGTCTAACAAAGGACGCTATCCACCATACTTCATCCTTGATGGAAACTATGTCAAGTCTATTTTTGGTAATCCTAGGCTGACCTAGATCCAATTGTGTGACTATCCATTTCTTTTTCTTGTTTGTGTGTTTGGCAATGCTCCCTTAGTAGACAATCTAGAAGTTTGTACAATCCTCTCTTTGATACATGAAATATCCCTATCCTTGTGGCCTCCATTCCTACTAATGAACTAGTTAGTGCTGCATCATAATGCAACAATATTATTGCTCCAACACTTTATGTGGAAGTAACCATGCTTACTAACAATGGAAGTTGTTACCACCCAAACCCTCACTTCTTGTGATAAAGTCCTAAAGCACAAGCAAGACCTTGGAGGAACTAAGAGGTGCTACGGACTATCACCACAGTAGTGCCCTCTCTCACTTTAGGACGGCTCTCCTCCGGCACAAGGGGGATATCCTAAGATAGGATTGCCCAAGATATGCAATGGAAGCTCAAGGTGAAATGAAGAGTTAATCTTTGGCGAAACAGAAATTGTAATATAGATTTTTTATAAAGGGATGGGTGGACCAAGACTGGTGTCAATCCATTGGGAAAGTGGAGTCAAGGACAAACTAGGAAGGGCAGTAACTATGAGCTTGTTTTGAATGAGATTAGGAGTGAATGTAGCTGGGATTAACAACCCACAAACAGCCCTATCTTGCTGTCTACTAACACAGAAAATTACTTGTGAAAACCCAAATTAAGGAGTTGTTCCAAACATGCATGAGGGTGTATTTACAAATAGACAATGTGAATAGCAGCCAACTCTTAATTAGGAGAAAAGGTACACATTTACATTTCCAGCAATAAACACAAATATTTCAAAGGGGGAATGAACCAGAATTAAACTCTTCTAAAGAAAAGAACAAAGTTACCCATATTCAGCCCTTCATGACACATTTGATGGAAACAAATTGCAGCATTAGTCTTCAGCAATTTAAATCCAAGCACATATGCCCCAAGAAGAGAAACACTTAACTTTTGTTCCATTCAAGATATTCAACTGAGCTCGAAGGGGAAAATTCCCAATTCCCACCACGAGAAATGAGTGAGGGAGCTACTCTTTAAATAGAATCTTTTGCTCAACCTCTTACAGTATAATAATAATAGGATGGATCTAGATCCATCTCTCTCCAAGAAGAAATAATAAAATAACTTGGAGCCTTCTAGATCCATGCTTTGCTCCAAGGAAAACCATAAAATAACAATATCTCATAACCAACTCACATCAACATGACAAGTCAATCAATGCATAAAATAATGAGCAAGTCATGGATGTCTCCCTCTAGCAAAGTGCTTGACCATGTCAAGATGCTCTGAGGTCCACGTAGAAACTCACAAAGAGGAGCATTCCATTAGATCTCCTCAAAAAGTGTGCAATAAGGCATCAATCCATGGAATGTCCCACTAAAAGATGGAATGATGCTCCATAAATGCTAACCAAAAGCTAAAAGTAGCCCAACAACTAGGACATCTCCATACTAGGGTAAACAAGTTTGTCCTCCAAGGTATAACCACCATCAAGGATGCGTGTCAAACAATAGATCCATGAACAAGGGATATGTACTAGCATAGATCCATGTGCAAGATGCTCGAAATGGGCTTAAGATCCATGATATGAGAGGATGTCCATATCAACAACTATAATAAGAGATGGTCAACCTCAATACATGTGCCATCAAACCCTAAACAAGTGGAGTGCTCCATTTCCAAGAGTGATACACCATCAATGCAAGCCAACCACCTTCCTAAAATAGTAATTGTAGTGTTGACTGCCTATTCAACTAGGGGGTCAACTCCATGTACCATGAAGATATGCATCAACAGATGCAAACATGTCGAAGACTAGTTGGTTCTATAGGGCATTTTTTGCTCCAGCACATAGTTTTGTAAGCGAGATTACTGCATCCCTGCGTGGGTTAATATTGTAATCGGTCTACATGGATCATGGTTAGGTCAGTTGCCTTAGGATTTCTTCATTAGAAGAGTTCCTTTCACTGAGTGTTTTTTATCCTTAGGAGGTTAATGTGGCCTAACCAGCCGAGTTAATCTCCCTTGAGTTTTTCACTCCCACTAGCAATAAATCCTCCAAAGTGGTGAAAGGTGTTCTAATGAAGTCATTCTTAGGTAGCTAGTGTTTATGAATGTTGTAAATGACCATGTAAGACAACACGCAAAGTTTCGCGGAATTCCGTTGAGTCTAGCTAGGTTTTTTTTAATTAATTAATTTTTCCTAAGATTGAGAATTAAATTAATTAATTAATTAATTCTGGATAATTAATGTAAAACTTAGGTCCTTGGGCTTTTGATAGGGGTATTTGTACTCAAAAGAAAGATAATGAGACCCCCTACACCCTTGAACCAAGTTTCAACTCAGTCGGACAAGTTTTGTTAGGGTTTTTGTCCACTTAGGAGTTTTTTCGGAAAACAACAATTTTAATTACTAAACCCAGGACATGGGAAAATGTCAATTTTGTAATAATTAGTCAAATTAGGTGAAGTAAAGTGACAATAAATGAGATGGATCCCACCTAACCTATCCTTACCTATTCCTACCCTTTTAACCCACTTTTAATTCATTACTCACCTTTTAATTATTCCCACTTGAAGTTCACGTCCCCCTTCCCACGTTTAGTTTGGAAACTCACTTAATAGTTGGTTATGGGCCACTCCTCATGAGGTGCGCCTTTCCTCCTCTCCCCTCCACATCATCCAAGAGTGTGGACTCCACACTCCTTCCACACCCTCACGCATCCACACTCCAAGCTCATGCTTTCCTCTTTTGAGTTCATGCCTTCTCTTTTGGTAAATGGGAAAGGTCTCACGTGGATGTGGAAACATCTCCCTTGAAAGGAGAAACGTCACGTTTTAAATGGAAACATCAAACATTTGAATTGGATTTTTCTTTGAAGGAAAGCGTGGGTTCCTTCTTTGACAAATGCGACTTCTTTATGGTGCCATCTCACCCATACAAGTCATCCCTCTTACCAATTTCGCCTTAACCTAAAAGCCTCACGCTTTTTCTCTTGAGTTGTCTTTCCCTTTGGATGTTTGACACTTGTTGAAGATCCAAGAGGGGTCTCCTTGGCTTCTCAAGCTATTTAAGAGACCCCTCACTCCCTCATTTTGGACCTTCTCTCACAGTATTGTTCTGCTACCAAATTCTCCACTTCCTTCTGTCTCTCACTATTGTCATCTTGCTTCACTGGTTTTCTTCTTGAAGAGCTTGTAGCAACTGTGTTGCTACAACCTCTTCCCATTGGATAATAAAGGAATAGCTTTAGAGGACTCAGGGATTCAAGATTTGTCTGGATGCTCCATTTGTTCATGAGGTGATATTGCTCTTTGTTTTGAATATTATTGTGTTATTAAATAGATTGTTGGGTAAATTAGTTTACTTGACTAGGCTTAGTAATTGTATAATTGCTAGCTTATGTGTTTTGCATTCACTAATGATAGAAACTATGTTGTATTATTAGTGCATGCAATCATTATCTATTTCATCTCACATTTTATTTGAAGCTTGCAGGTCATTTCAAAGAGAGTTATTGGGATAGATCCAAGCAAGGATCTACTCTTATCTCTCACTAAAACTTCAAAGTTTTCTAATTATCTCTATGCTTCATTCATTTTCAGATTTTGGTATCTAACCTGCTTAGATAGGTCAATAAATCAATATAATATTTCTGGTTTTTACATGTGTGAAGTGTTGATCGCCTCTTCAACTAGGGGGTCAACTCCATGTACCATGAAGATATGCATCAACAGATGCAAACATGTCGAAGACTTTTTGGTTCTACAGGGCATTTCTTGCTCCAACACACAGTTTTGTATGTGGGATTACCACACCCTTGCGCGGGTTTATAATGTAAGAGGTCTACATGGATCATGTTAGGTCAGTTGCCTTAGGGTTTCTTCATTAGGAGAGTTCCTTTCACTGAGTGTTTTTCATCCTCAGGAGGTTAATGTGGCCTAACCAGGAGGTCAAATAAAGTGAAGTAAAGTGATAATTAGTGATATGGGCCCCACCTAACCCATCCTAACCCATTCCTAAACTTTAATTACCCTTTACCCACCTTTCTAATTAAACCTCTCTTAAAAAATGTACGACCCTCACATACATGGAAGTGGGAAACTCAATTAATAATTGGTTATGGGCCCCTCCTCATGAGGTGCGCCCTTCCCCCTTACCCATCCTCGTCCCACTTTAGAGTGTGGACATCACACTCATGCCACACTTCCCTTACGTCCCCACACTCCAACTAAACCTCACACATTCATTTAGATATGCGTCCCTCTCCCATGTAAATGTTGGAACTCTCTTTTAAAACATGGGTCACCTCTCCTACTCATACGCTTTTCCTCTACCCATACACATCTCATTTGGGAGTGTGTCCCACACACTCCCCCACTCCACCCACACGTCCTCCCTCATCCTCACGCTTTCCCCTTTGAACCTCACGCCTTTCCCTCAAACTTACGCTTTCCTTCTTGGAAAGTTAGAAACATCAATTAAAAAGTTGGAATTTGCTTTAAAGGAAAGCGTGGGTTCCTTCTTTGACCAATATGCCCTCTTCAAGTTGCCACTTCACCCATCCATCTCACCTCCCATACTAATTTCTCCCTTACCCTAAAAGCTCACGCCACCTCTCCTTGAGTTGTCATTTGAGTTGGATTTGTGACACTTGTTGAAGATCCAGAGGAGGTTTCTTGGTATCTCAAGTCTATATAAGAAACCTCTCACTCCCTCATTATTCACCATTCTTCACAGTATTGTTATGCTACCAAATTCTCTCCATCCCACTCTCTCTCTCTCTCTCACTATTGTCGTATTGTTTCACTAGTTTTGGTTATTGAAGAGTTTGGAGCAACATTGTTGCTACAACCTCTTCGCATTTAATAATACAGAAATCGCTTTGGAGGAATTGAGAGTGTTGGATTTTGTCTACATGCTTCATTTACATACTCAAGGTGATAATGTTCTTGTTTTCAGTATTTTGTGATCATTAAAATAGTATAGCTGAGGTATAACTTTGTTTGCTTGGCTAAGTGGAGTAAAACTTTGTTTGCTTGTCTATATGCATTATTTTCATGTTTAATACTAACTTTGTTGTATTATGCATGCATGCAATCCATTTGTCTATTTGATCTCACACTTTATTGAGCTTGCAGGTTGCCTTGAGGAAGAGTTGTTGGGATAGCTTCAAGGACGAATCTACCCTCATCTCCACTTACACTTCACAAGCAATTTTTTGTTCTTCTTCCTCATTCTTTCACTTTCAGATTTTGGTATCTAACGTGCTTAAATAGGTCATATAATCATTAAAAATTTCTGGCTTTTATATGCACGAAGTTTCTGTTGAAGAACATAAATTTCATAACATTATTTGAGTGTGTTGCAGCACAAATCAGCAAGCAATAGCTTGCTGATTTTTGCAGATTCTTACCAGGGCAAGAGGGCATGCTGCCAAAATTCAAGTACAACACACCTTTTCGGTACTCCTTCCAAGAGTGGTAACGGTTTCTCTTCTTTCTCCTTCATTCTAAACATTGTACACAAGCCCAAAGGAGTTGTACCGAAGAGGCTTGCATTTCTTTCATTTTTAGTCTTATTTCTACAAGTTAGTTAGATTTCTTTTCTGTCTTTTAGTTCATAGCTTAGCTAGTTTAATCGTTGATATCTACATGCATGCTTAAAGGAAAATTATCTAGAGTAGATCCAACATAACATATGCTAGCTTAGAGCCTGTGGGGGGTTAGTTAAAATTTCATTTTCGGTTGCAGGCAAATCTTTAATTTCTTAAATCTTCACCCAACACACATGCATATGCATTAATTGGTTAATTAATCTTCTTGATTCTGTCATCTACTTTACATGTAAGCAATTGTTTCTTAAGTTTTATATCTTATGTACATGCATGTAAGTATCATTATCTTAAGGGCTTAATCAATCATTTTACTTTCTGCAAGTTGTTTACTTATTTCACATGCAATAATCACATTAAAGCTTTCAACTTGCAATCTTGTGTTTCAAAGGCTTCAGTCTTCACATTCAGCTTTGTCAGTTCTTAAAATTTACATGCAATAATTCAACCACTTAAGAACTTGCAATTTCATGGTTTAAGAGTTCACACTCGTTTTCAATGCTTTGGCATTTTTGAGCAAGCTACAAGCACTCAAACACACATTGCAATACTTAGCTCATAGGTCTAAAATAAATTAATTAGACTTAATAGGACACCATAGCTCACAATCTTTGCCATTTAAAATGGGGTCGGAGGAAGACAATGGAAGGTGCTAGGTCGGGGATGGTCTCACGGCGCGCGATGTCCTTTCCGGGAGTACTCTGATTTTAGGACTGACCTATGAAGCTAGGGTAGGCCCCGTTGCCTCACTTCTTGAGCATCCAACAATCACTTGGTAACTGGGGGAGGAGAGTTTTTGGGTTGACACCTAGATAGGGCTAAAATTAATCACATTAATCACTTAACTTAATCCTTAGTCTACAACATCTGCAATATAATTACACACTTGCAAGCTCACTGATCTCATTGTCTTAAAATTTACATGCAAGTTATTTTTTATGTGTTGTAGAATAATTGCCTAAGTGGTTACATCTTTTCATCTATCTTGTATCCCTGTATCTGTGGTGTGATCCTTTAAGAAGTGCACATCCACCTGGAAGCATTCTCTTGACTGGGTCTTGAGTTCTTTGCATCTTTTGGCCATTGAAAAGTAGCACAACATAATTCTATCTGTTGTGAGCATGCTTGGCTTGATGTGTTGATCATCTTTTCATCTTTGAATATCTTCTTTTCCTACACATTTCAAACACTTGTTAATATCTTGTATCTACTGTATGTAGCTTAGTCTTAATCTGTATATCTTAGTTTAAATTTGTACATCTTGTATCTAATCTAGTTTAGCTTGTATATCTCATATATTCTTTTGTATATATCTGTATCTATCTTGTTATAATTTTGTAATCTTTGTGACTTGTAATTATCTTGTAACGAACATCCCCTTAACTTAGTTGATCTCTTGCCCAATCTTAGGCACTAGTCTTAGTTGTCCTAGGAAACGGCCTGACTGTCATACATAACTGTTGCATCTTGCATTTTTTCTTAACATCATAGGCTTGATTCCCCCCGACCTTTTAACTAATTAAAACCAACTCCTAGAACGTAAACGTTAATTTCATCTAGTAACTAGGGTCTACCCCCCTTGTCTTCCCTAGGAGTTAGCCTAGACGGAAGAGGTTCAAGTCAAAGTGACAACGTGGACTTTGAACCTAGGCATTGTGCCTCCGAGGACACACTAAGTGAGCAGGACTTAGCTCACGTTTGCAAGTGTGTATAAGGACGACAACATGAAGTTTCTGTTGAAAAACAGAAATTTCATAACTTTCTTGAGTGTGTTGTAGCACAAATCAACAAGCAATAGCTTGCTGATTTTTGCAGGTTCTCGCTAGGCTAAGGGTACATGCTGCTCAAATTTCAAGCAAAACACACCTTCCAGTACCTCCTTTCCAAGTGGTAACAGTTTCTCTTCTTCCTCTTTCATCTAAACACTGTAAGCAAGCCCAAAGGAGTGTACCCAAGTGGCTTGCATTCTTTTCCTTCCAGTCTTTACTTTGTAAGTTTTAGTTAGATTTCCTTTCCATCTTTCCTTGCTTAGTTTAGCTAGTTTAGTTGTGATTTCTTACATGCATGTTTAAATCTAAAATAATCTAGAGTAGATCTCACACATAAACGCTAGCTTAGAGCTTGTGGAGGCTTAGATCAGATCTTTACTTTCTGTTGCATGCAAGTCTTTAATTTCTTGAATCTTTATCTTACACACATGCATGCACATACTGGTTTTATAATCTCTTAAGTAATCGTCATTTACATTCCGCAAGTTATTTCTTCGGTTTCACATGCAATAATCTCATTTAAGAATTCAACTTGCAATCTCGTCATTTTCAGTTTCACAAGCATTTTCAGCTCTTAACATTTACATGCAATAACTTCATAACTTAAAGGCTTAATTTGCAATTTCACTGTTTAAGAGTTCACACTCATATCTTTCAATTTCAGTACTTTGGCACTTTTTGAGCAAGCTACAAACACTCAAACGCACTTCAAAACTTAGATCATAGGTTTAATAATTAATTTATTAGACTTCATAGGACACCATTACCAACCATCTTTGCCATTTAAAAGGGGGTCGAAGGAAGGAAACGAAAGGTGCTAGGCTGGGGACGGTCTCACGACGCATGACGTCTTTTCCAGGAGTACTTTGATCTTAGGACTGACCTGTGGAGCTAGGGTGTGCCTCGTTGTCTAACTTCTTGAGCACCCAACAATCACTTGGTAATTGGGGGAGGAAAGTTTTGGGTTGACGCTTAGATAGGATTAAAATAAATCTCACTTAATCACTTAAATTAATCCTTGGTTTACAACATTGGTAATTTATATTTTACACTTGCAAGCATACAGATCTCATATTTATATTCACATGCAAGTCTTTTATGTGTTGTAGAATAATTATCTAAGTGGTTATATCTCTTATCTGGAACACTTCATATTTTCAAGCATTTCGTCTATATTTTGTTCCTGTATTTGTGGTGTGATCCTTCAAGAAGTTGCGCATCCACCTGGAGGCACTCTCTTGACTGGGTCTTGAGTGACTTGCGTCTTTTTCCATTGATAAGCAGTCCAATAGAGTAAGATTTATTGCGAGCATGCTTGGCTTTATGTGTTGAATGGTTGTATCATCTTGAATATCTTTATTTCCTGCACATTCAAGCACTTGTTAGTATACTGTATATCTTGTTTCTAGCTTAGTATAACTTTGTATATCTTAGACATTCTTTTGGTATCTAGTTGTATCTATCTTGTTGTAATATTGACAAACTTGTAATTATCTTGTAACGAATCTCCCCTTAATTTAGTTGACCCCTTGCCCAATCTTAGGCACTAGTCTTAGTTGTCCTAGGAAAAGGCCTGACTGTTCATACTTAATTGTTGCATCTTGCATTGCTGCTTAACATCATAGGCTAGATTCCCCCTAAACCATTTCACCAATTAAAACCAACTCCTAGAACTTAAACATTAATTTCATCTAGTAACCAGGGTCTACCCCCCTTGGCTTCCCTAGGAGTTAGCCTAGACGGAAGAGGTTCAAGTCAAAGTGACGTGGACTTTGAACCTAGGCATTGTGCCTCCGAGGACACACTAAGTGAACAGGACTTAGCTCACGTTTGCAAGTGTGTATAAGGACGACAACAGGTAGTTAGGGCATTTTCTCAGCGAACTCTTCATGGATGGTCCTCATGCAAACCAATTCAAAGGTAGTTGAGGTGCTCTCTCCAATGAGCATAGATAAGGGTGCAATAAATAAATTTAGGTTGTTACAACAACCTCCTCCAAATGGAGCAACCTCAATATGTGTGCCCATAACAACCTTCAAGCCATGACCTTCAATGTGGAGCTCTCTCTTTGTAGATGCTTCTTTGACCAAGTACATAGTAATACTTGCTTGAATAATGAATGTTTACTATGTCATTGTACCACTAAGTCAGCTGCCCAGTCATCTCATTTGCTTAGGTCTCTGGAGTTTAATATAAATAAATGAAACAATGGAAGAGAAAAATCCTTTTTTGCTGAGTGCTGTATCTTAGTATGCATTCTGCCTTGTCAGGAGGCTGATTTAATGCTTTTAAGAGGGCATTCTACTTCAAATGCACACTTTCTTAGTGCTATGTGTGATGTGAGATCCGACTAGTACTTGCAAGCAAGAGTGCTCTAAGTAAAGATCTCAAAATGATAGCAACAATAGGTCGGAAAAAATACCCTCTAATCTGCTAGTGATACTATCCACAGATTGTCAACTGCAAATTGTGTTGTCTTTATGCTGAACTTAGTGCAGATTTGGTGGTGGTATGAAAAACTCTTGGAAAATCCCCTTAATGTCTTCAATTGTTGCTTCTTTAGGTCTTAATCAAATGTCCCTGGGAGAATGAAAATGGATATGATTATGTGCATACATAATGGCAGCCAGATCGTTGTCCTTTCTGAACAGAATAATCCTGACTGATGATTACATTTCCAACACTGATTTCTTACAACATATCTTTGCATATGATCCAGCCTCCACGGTCGTCGGTATCATGAAGAGTTTACTGTCAACACATTTGTAAACAAGAATCTGCTATCACACTCTACTTTATAACCAAGGTATAACCTTTGTATAGCTAACAAAGTCCTCTGATTATGTAATGTCCCCATTTTTGGACATTATTACATTACGGAGTGTTATGCCTACCAGAGTAGCCAGATAGGGGTGATAGAGAGTTCAGGAGATATTGAGGGGTTTTATTGGGCCCGACTTGCATCGTTCATCATTAGGATCCATTCCACACAACTTGGCTTTGGTTCCGTTGCATTCCAATGATTTTCGTAATTTTGAGTTATTATGGGTCATATCTTAATTAAATTCACTAAGAAGGTCATAATGGGCATATTACTTGGAGAAACCTCTTAGTGTAATAGCTCATCGGAATCGGGAGGAAGAGCATTACAAGATAAGATGATGAGAAGTGACTTTTAGTGGCCAGATAAGCCATAAGGATGGATAAATCATTTTTTTGAGGTAAAATGGTTAATTAATTAATTAATTAAGTGATTTAATCAAGAAATAATAAAATAAGGTAAAAGTCACTTGGAGGGAAAAGGTCAACAACAAATTAGGGTTTCGGGAAGCTATAAAGGAAGGGTAAAACAACCTAATTCAGGATTATGCAGATTTTGACTTGTCATTGAGGAGAGAGGCACATCTCAGGAGAGATAGTTCAGTGGATTCCAGGAGGAAGACACCAGTTGGTTGATTTTGATGTTGAGAGACACACCCTAGTCACCAGGAAGATCACACAGGTCTTCCATCATTCTTCAGCAACAGTTACACAGGTTCCAGTAGCAAGGGCGCACTTATTTAGGGTGAGGGTGCAGCTTTTGAGGAGGTTCAGTGGATCAACTTGTCCCATCCAGGGAGAGTTCAAAGATTCTCCTCCAACCCAGTTGAGAGGAAGGAAAGACGCATCTTTTGCCTAGTTCCTTGGGACAGATTCTAGGCCATTCCGAGAGGTTTAGCCATCAGGGCGAACTTTCCGGACTTGCGGCAGTTACTGTGCGAGCTGCCATAGTTCCAGCTCATCCATTGATCCCGCAGGGCTCACCTACTATAGGATATTATCATTTAGTTTTCTTATTGTATTCTGGCTAAGATCCTTTTGTCATTTGATCTAGCCGAGTGATTCATTTTTATTCAGCCGCATTCGGCATTTGTACTCCGCAGAGATATCATAATATAAACTTTGCAGTCTTTTGTCGCATTTGTTATTTGTATGATCATTTATATGCTGTAAACAATTAATCCTACACACACATTAGCAGAGTTTCCTAGACTAGCCAAGTCAGGATCATTACAGATTACAATACCCTTTCAATGCCCAGTTATCAAATCATGTTCTACCTTATGTAAGTTATCAGAATGCAGGGGATAGAATAGGACAGTAAGCAACAACATCAAAAATAAATATTTTCCCTGCTATAGATGACAAGAGAATTACCCATCTCAACTGTTGTAGTCTGAACAGAACATACTTCCTCCACGACATTTGTCTCTTCGAATCTGAACAAAAATAGTACCTTCTGCCAGGACAGTATCCATCTTCCTCAAAAGTGTCCAGCAGGCTGCCAAAAACGCTGCTAATATTGCTGTTCTTGGGAACAGCTGGAAAGTCCCTTCACTTCTGGAACTGCATCTCCTCATCACAAAACTGCTGGAAAAAATTCCCAAAATGCCCCTGCATTTTGAGGGGTAACAGAAGCCTCTGTCCTTGTTCCTCAGTAAAGTGTTAGTGTACTTTATATAATTGATTGAGAATGTTACATTGTGCCGGTGATGTTTTATGTTCCTATGGATACCATGAAAATCTTTAACTATAGACCCAACCATAGGTTAATTTGCCTGAAGTGATAGTAAGGCTATGCAATTGGGAAATCTGGTATGAGAAGGAGTTAAATAGAAGAACACACAATTGATTGATTTGACATTCCTGTACCAGATTCTTGTTCCAATATGTGAATATTGCTGCGTAACTTGATGTTCTTCCATTAGTCTAAGCCCTTGTGTTATTTCAGTGGGTAAGACCTACCGTCGGCTGTTGGAATTATACTTACGTTGAACTCAAAGTATCATAAACAAGATTGATAACTTGTTTATGATGACACTAAAATCCTTGTCCACTTACTTGTGGGTTTTACAGTAGGATCACAATTTTGCGAAGGAATGTAGAAACCTTCTATAATATATTGTGTTGGTTGAAAAGTAACTACCTCATGATCACAGTGACCATGATGTGAAATGACCTTTCCTTCTAAGAATGTTGTGAGTGTTGGACAAATTTGGCAAACACCATGTTATATTTGATTATTTTCACATCTATTGAATGGATGCCTTATAGAAAGAAAGAAAGAAAGAAATAATGTTAATGTCCACTAAAGACCAAAACAGGTCAATGGGACTCTAACCAAGCCTTGTTTAACATTATTGACAAACCACTGAGAACTTGGCGTTGGTCCATTTGCAATTAAGAAATGGCTGATCTGGTAAATGAGAAAGGATGTTTTATGAATAGGGGGAAGGATGTTTTATGAATATGGGAATCAGTTTCTTCCATAGTTCTTCTACCCCATTCCGCAGAAAGGAATAGGCTTGCCTGATTGATCTTCAGATTCTTCATGTCTGCAGCTTTGAAATGCAGTGTGAGATGTAGAGCAGGGATGCAGGGAAATATATAAAGGAGTAAATAATGTGAAAACATGCTAGTTTCTGCATATGCTACAACTTCCACAAGCTTCTGATCGAATGGGAGTATATAGATTATCTACTTCTGAAACATCCATAGTGCTTCCTAGATGATCCTAAATTACCAATCATTATGGTGGTGCCAAGGATAAGTTCTTGTCTGTGGTATGCTTCCTAGTTCTAAAGGGAAGTCCTCTTCCAATTAAAAGTACACCAAATTCTAATGATCTATTTGTAGACTAAAATTAACTGACCATAAAGTTCCTGAAGCCAGCTATATTTCACTTGAAAATTCTTCTTTAAGACTTTCTATGGTGGTTAGGAACTCCCTCAAAATTTCAGTTTGAGTTGATATGTCTAAACAAGTAATTCCTTCTCAGCAACCTTTGCAGTAGCTTTCTAAATGTACTTGTCTTTATGTGTTTGGCATGTTCAGGCAATAAACGTTAAAGATGATTATGTTAGGAGAGCATTACCTGCACAGTTCTTTTCACTAATGAAGTTTTTCTTTCCACTTTTTTCTTTGGCAGGCAACTTGATAATAATCACTTCCCAAACAGTACGATTCCTCCTTCATACACTAAGATGAAAAAATTGTTGAAACTGTGAGTATCATCTCTTCAATCAGGATGACTGATGCTTCCTATTGCTATTATCACAAGCACATCCAAATTTGTCTCTCTAATAATTATTTCTGAAAGAGTTGAAATGTTGCTTCTGGATGAGTTCCTTGCATCTTCTATTTAGCCTTGGGTATGCAGGTATGGCATACTTGAAGTGTTGTGTGAATGTACAATTATTCAAATTGAGATTCAGTTTAACCCCCTCTAAATATTGATTGTGAAATGCAAGGTACTATTTTTCATTCTGAAGAAAGTGCATCTTATATTGCATCAAAATTTTCTTAAAGATTACATCAAGTATTTATCTAAGGGAGCTATAAGCTTGCTGATGAAGGATCCTTACCCTACCTAGGAAAGAATATGTAGGAAAGAAGGGAACCAAACTATACATCTTTCTTAAAGGTATTCATTTTAGCACTGATCAACGCCATCATCTCAGCACTAAAATTGATAATTCTCCTAGTTGAAGAGGGGAGGAGTTGTAGTTGAACATGACCTAACACCATTTCCACAAGAAAGATAGGGTTGTAAGGCGAATAGTTTCCTGAAGTTTCCTTCCATGCTGTCTACTTGTCCAATCATTTCTCAAAACTGTACCCTCCCACTGGAATTGGCCAACAAAAAGATTTGAAAACTTTTCTTAGGTCCTAGTCCAAAAAACAAAGAGCTACATTGCATCCTATAAAAACATGCTTAAGTGTTTCCTGTCTAAATATTTATCACATAAAAGATTTAGTTATGTGGCATGCCTAGGAGTTTAGCTGTGCCTTCTCTGCCATGCTAAGCACGATCCATCTCAACACAAGATTTAAATATGTTTAAATGGTCAACTTGATTAATTCTGTAGCTTGAAGGACTGAAGAGTGCTACTGCTTTATGTTGCAGAACTTTTGGGCTTTCCTGGCTGAAATATATGTAGCTTGTATGCAAATTCTTCTCAAAAATCCAATAAGCCTTAGCTTTTGCTGTCCGGCGTAATGTTGTCTTTTGTATTATGATTTGAAGTAGTTATTTAGAAATAATTCAATATGGTAAATTCAATTTTACTTTTAGTTTTCTTCTACTTTTCCAGAGACCTGAAATAGTCTATGAGAAGGAGCCATAAAAATACAAGGACAAGAAGCCCTTGATGTCTGTTAACACCAGATTTGCCTTTATAAATCTGGGTGTTATTTTCCAGCATATGTTCATGGGTACATTACAGGATGGACTGGTTGGTCGGTCTATCATTCAGTATTGACGGTTAGTGAGTACCTTAACCATATGGGTACTTTGTTGCAGAGATTTGTTCCAGCCTTATTTTGTTCCAAAGTTGTATTGTATGAGTTTTGTGGAGTATTCCGAGATCAGTGTTTCAGGAGGATAGCACAACCTGTGCTATTATAAGCAGATTTTTGAGTTCAGGATTCCATTATTCTATTTATTGCTTTTTTCCTCATGTCTCAGATTCACACACAGATTGAGGAGCATGCACAGGGGATAAAGGACAGTCAGATTAACACTGTCAGATTCTTGATTTGGCTATTTTTAGAAACTTGGTCTTTTCTAGCAGTAGATTACAGTTTATTTGGATAACCTATTGGGGAATTAGGCTTATGGTTTGGATTTGGGGTGAATCGGAGTTGTTTTCTTTGACGAACTTCCACTTTTAGAAGGTAGTAAAAATATCATGGGAATTATATTTCTGAGGACCCAGAGTTGAGATTTACCCATGGTTCGAATTCTAGCTAAATCTGAGGTTGTAAATTTTGGGTAGTTTAATTTTAGCAGGTGGATGGTGTTATAGAGCAAGTTGTAGGTTGGGAAAATCCCGACCCAACCACAAATCAAGAGCTACAACTTGGGAATCCTACACCCAATGTCACCTCGATGTAGGTCCCGCACTTCAAGGGTGACTAGGTCACTCTAGGGAGGCGATCCCGGTGACCCTAGGGGGATTGAGATGGAGATGAAGGGAAATGGAAGTGAAGCCGCTAGAGTTCAATTCTAAGTGGAATAAAAGGTAGGGAGAGATGCCTTGGAAGTCAATTAATTATCTTTCACTTTATGGTGGGGCCGACCTGTACCCTTTACATCACAATTAGGGTTACAGGTAAGTCTGACTCTTAGACAATATAGCAAGGGATCTCATACACCCACTAGTGCTCAGCCACTAGGGGCACCTCCACCTGTGCTCAGCCACAGGGACATCCAAGTCAGCAGATCTCTATCTCACTACGTCTCAGAGAAGAATCATCTGGACACACACTCACTAGTGCTCAGCCACTAGGATCACGTCCACCTGTGCTCATCCATAGTGATGTCCTACTCAACAGATCTCTATCTCATTGCGTCTCACAGGAGAATCATCTGGAGTACCACATCGTCTCAACTCTCTACACATAGGAGAACAGTAAACCCATCACATGGGCTCCTTCACCCCTCACAGGGTTACACATCGTTTCATCTCCGTCTCAGAGAGAACGACACACCCAACTCATGGGCTTCCTCACAGGTCGACTCACTCATCTGTGTCCTGGAGGATGTCTCACGCAATTGTAATCATCAACAATATCGAAGCTTTAGAGGCTTCGAGGAGATATGATATCTCTTGGGAAGATTCCCTTGTTTCAGTGACATAGGAGGAAGCCAGTTAGAAGGACTGGGATATGGATCTTTTGCCTTGGTTCCGAGACCAGAAGGGAAGTCAGTGATGACTTCCAAGTTGATCTACAAGATCAAACATGCTGCTGATGGTAGTATAGAAATGTACAAAGCCTGATTTGTGGCCATAGGATTCTCTCCATAAGTGTACATAGAGTAGCCGCAAGATACATGAGGAGTCTCATGTTTGCAGATTGAAGAAAACTTTGTATGGGCTTAAGCAAGCACCCAGGGCAGGATATGTCAGAGAATTATTTTGATGAGCTTGGGATTGGTTACCTACACTGATGGTAACAAATCTAAATTTATTGAGTGATACATCCTCAGAGACAGTGGATGCCACCATGTATAGACAGATTATTGGTTCGTTGATGTACTTAACGAACACAAGGCCAGATATATGTTTTGCGGTGAACACATTGAGTCAGTATATAGTTGTGCCCAGGCGCGTTCACTTGATTGCAAAAAAACATGTGATGAGGTACCTGAAAGATACAATTGACTATGGACTCAGATATGTTTCAAATCATGAGATAAGCTTGCAAGGCTATACTGATTCAGATTGGGTTGGTAGTGTCGCAGACCGGAAGAGTACATCTGGATGTTGCTTCAGTTTGGGATCAACTATGATCTCATGGCTTAGCAGGAATAAAACGAGTGTGGTGCTCAATACGATTGAGGCAGAGTATATTGCAACGTGTTCAACTAGCAATGAAGCAATGTGGCTTCGGAAGCTGCTTGCAGTATTGTTTGATCTCGAGTTAGAGGCGCCTAGTATCTGGTGTGACAACCAGAGTTGTGTGAAGTTGTCAGAGAACCTGGTGTTCATGACAAGTCCAAGCATATTGAGATCAGGTACCATTATATCAGAGATATGGTGCATAAGGGAGCAGTGAAGCTCTAGTATGTCGCCATAGATGAGCAGATAGCAGACGTGTTGACCAAGCCTCTGTCGAGAGGTGAAGTTTGTGCACTTCAGAGGCAAGCTTGGTGTGGTCCAGAAGGACTTCCCTAGTAAGAGGGAGTGATGAGTTACAGATGCGATTCCAGATATTGCTACTCCAGTGAAATACTCTGGTACGTTGAGATATTGCTACTCTAGTGAAATAGTCTGGTATGCATAGCTACTCCAATGAAATAGTTTGGTACACATAGCTTCTCCAGTGAAATAGTCTGGTACACTGAGATATTGCTACTCCAGTGAAATAGTCTGGTACACATAGCTACTCTAGTGAAATAGTCTAGTATGTTGAGATATTGCTACTCTAGTGAAATAGTCTGGTACGCATAACTACTCCAGTGAAATAGTCTAGTACACTGAGATATTGCTACTACAATGAAATAGTCTGGTACGCTGAGACATTGCTACTCCAGTGAAATAGTCTGGTACGCAGGTTACTAGTTTTGTATGAATTAGATGCCAAATTTTGTGTGATCTGGCGAGTTACTAGTTCTGTATGAATTGGATGCTAGATTCTTTGTGAGTTGGCGAGTTGAAGCTCCGTGATGACATAAATCCCGGAAGGATGATGAGACCCCAGATGCATGACTGTGACATGACCATTAGATAGTCCGTGTGTGTGACTATGACAGAGCTTGTGTGGCTATGATGATGTTACTTGTTACATGATATGTTTCATCATGAGATGGCCTGTTTGGCCATGCTACTTGTGACATGTTCTGTTTGATGATGAGATAGCCTATGTGGCTATGGTGATGCTACCCGTAGAATGGTCCGCAAGACTATGTGAGTCTTGCCCATGCCATGTGAGATGGATGGATGTGTTTGAGACCATTACATGAAGAACATCTTAGTTAATACCTCCCTAGCTAAGAGGGAGTGTTGATGTTTTGGTAGCTGCGGGAGGTATTAACCTCCAAGTGTAACCTTTGTACTTAGAATAAAATATTTCAGAAGTAAGCGAACCATTAAACAGATGTGTGAAAACCCTAGAAGAGAAGTCGACCCAAGGAGAATAATAATAAAGAAATGGAAAACCCCAGAAAGAGAAGTCGATCTTGCCAGAAAAAGTCAAAGTAAATTATATTTTCCAGAAAAGACAGGTCAGCCCTGTGGGAAAAGTTCATTGACAGAATAAGGAGGGCGCAAGTTTGAGGAGAAACAACTACAGTTGCAGTAGAAGGAGGCACAAGTCTGGAGAGGGTGGTGCAATAGTTGTCGTGGTGTAATCTCAGTCTTTCTGGTATCTCTCTTGTGTGCTTGTCTTGGTAAAGGTACGCCTCTATTAGTATAGGTACATTCTCTTGGTATTGTGCTGCTGCTGCAACATTGGTGTTTCTGTTTAGGGTTTATCTGTTGGTTCTAGTGTGGATTTGCCAGAATCATTCTATCTAAGAAAAAGTTAGTGTACTCGGGGGTGGCATAGTGAATGCCTATGGTTGGGTGACAATGATGTGACATTGTCTATGGTTAAACGAGCATACCAAAATTTTAACAGGGACCACTTCCTCTATTTATATGGCGCTTCACCTCAATGAGCTAATATCCACTAAAAGCCCCTTAAACATAATAAATCCATGATACAAGGTGGATAGGTCGAAGGTCGACCCCCAAAAATGCCTCTAAGACAAAGCTACAATGCTAAAACATGAAAACATCCTCCATGAATGCCACATGTGAGTGTAGAGGGCTCATGACGGGTGATGCCATCTCCATATGGGTGCAAATGCTCCGAAAGTCATGTCTCCCCAAAATGTGCAATGTACCATGAAAATTCAGGTGTCCACATCAAGGTCACATCTCCTCATAAAAAAGGTGCCAACTCATCATCAAATGTGCTAGGTCGGCTCAAGCATGTGTCACGTCATCCTCAAATGCAACGTCCCATCACATGTGCAATGTCCTAGCTCAAAATCATGACGTCATCAAGGGAAATGGCTCCATGACCTCTCCAAAGGGGTGTACTATCATCATCAAGTGCCATGTCATCAAGCTAAGCCTCGATGTCCTCAGGAGGGTGCAACGTCATCAAGGGGCTCGATGTTATCTCCAAGTGACATGTCGAGCTCATAGGTGCAACATACTAGCTTCGAAGTGCAATGTCCATGGTCTAGGAGGTGATGGAGGGTGTCAAGAGGCATGCCAAGTCATCATATGATCCAACGCTAATCATCAAGGCTCCGACGTCCTCCATATGGTGTCCAACGTCCTACATGAAGTGCAAGAGGAACATCACCAACGTCCTACATAAAGTGCAAGAGGAGCAACACCAATGTCCTCCAAAGGACCGTGTCTAAATGTGCATCATCATCAAGCATGGGTTTAAAGAATCAAATGAGACCAACCATCATGGACACAAGAGTCATCATAACATAAAACGCGAGTCACATTTTAATGTAAGAACCATGTACGTAGATCACATTAGGTATCTTCTTCAAACTTCACACTAGCTTATGACTTTATGCAATGTGCCAAGTTTAGATATGGGAGGACCAATATAGAACCCTATTAGGTGTGCCAGTACCCAAGTAGAGGAGTATTTCCCGAGAAACCCATCAAAGTGTAAGTGCGAGTGAGTGGTATGACCTAGGTGTTGACCACCTATTCAACTAGGGGCTCAAGTCCATGTAACATGAAGTTATGCATCATCAGATGCTAACAAGTCAGAGACTATTTGGTTCTACAGGGCAATTTTTGCCTCCAACGCACATTTTTGTAAATGGAATTTCCGCACCCCTGCGTGGGTTGATAATGTAATAGGTCTGCATGGATCATAGTTAGGTCAGTTACCTTAGGATTTCTTCATTAGGAGAGTTCTTTTCACTGAGTGTTTTTTATCCTCAGGTTATTAATGGAGAGTAAAACTTTGTTTGCTTAGCTAGGTTTAGCAAACTTATAGTTGATGGCCTATATGCCTTGTATTTACTAATGATGCTAACTTTGTTGTGTTATTAGTCAATGCAATCCATTATCTACTTTGTCTCACATTTTATTTGAAGTTTGCAGGTCATCTCTAAGAGCGTTGTTGGGATAGATTCGAGCAAGGATCTACCCTCATCACTCACTAAAACTTCATAAGCTTTTCTATTTATCTTTCTGTTCTTACCATATTCAGATTTTGGTTGCTAACTCTCTTAGATAGGTCATTTAAACATATTATATTTCTGGTTTTTATATGTGGGAAATTTCTGTTGCAAGACAAAAAATTTCTTAACTTTTGTGAGTGTGTTGCAGCATTTTGCTTGCTGATTTTTGCAGGTTCTCACCAGGTCAAGGGTGCATGCTGCCCGTTTTCAGTCAAAACACATCTCCAAAGACCTCATTCTAAAGTGGTAACAAATTTCTTTCTTTCTCTTTCTATCTAAAGCATTGTAAGCAAGCCCAAAGGAGGGTCCCCAAGAGGCTTGCCTTCTCTTTCATTTTAGTTTTTTATTTTCAGTTTTAGCTTAGTTTCTTTTCTGTTTTTCCTTGATAGTTTAGCTAGTTTAGTTGTAGATATCTTACATGCATGCTAATGGTTAAAATTATCTAGAGTAGATCTCAAACAACCAATGCTAGTTTAGGACCGTGGAGGCATCAGATCTAATCTCTTGCTTTAATCTTTCTATACTTGCATGCTCTCATTTATTTAAGCTTTTATCTTTTACATGCAAACAAACATGGGTATCGTAATGGTCTAAAATAACCCTTTCTTTTCTACAAGTTACTTCTAGTTCTTTACGTTTTACATGCAATAACTCAATAATCTAAGAACTTAACTTTCAATTTCGGTTTTGAGCCCATTTGGCACTTTTTGGGCAAGCATAACTTACTGTAACTCACTTAAATACCCAAAATACTTAGTCCATAGGTTTAACAACTCATTAGACTTAATAGGGCATCTTTACCAACCATCTTCGCCATTTAAAACAGGATTAGAGGAAGCAACGGAAAGATGATAGGCCGGGGATGGTTTCGTGGCACTCAACCTCCTTTTCCGGGATTACTCTTTTCTTTGGGCTGACCTGTCGAGCTAGGGTAGGCCTCGTTGCCATACTTCTTGAGCACCCAACAGTTACATGGTAATTGGGGGAGGAAAGTATTGGGTTGACACTTAGTTAGGATTGAATCTCACTGAACAACTTTAATCAATCCTTAATCTACAACTTCGAGCAATCTACATTTACACTTGCAAGCACTTTTATTTCATATTTATATTTCACATGCAAGTTATCTTTATGAGTTGTGGATTAGTTATCTAAGTGGTTATATCGGTGATTGGGAACACTTTACTTTTTCAAGCATCTTTCAATTATATTGTTGTTCCTATTTGTGGTGTGATCCCTCAAGAAGTTGCGCATCCTCCCGGAGGCACTCTCTTGACTGGGTATTGAGTGATTTTTATATGCCATTGATAAGCAGTTCAATAGAGTAGTGTATCCGAGTTGAGGAGACACTCTATTGCGAGCATGCTTGGCTTGATGTGTTGATGGTTGTCTTATCTTGATCATCTTTCAATTCCTGCACATACAAGCAACTGGTTAGTCAGTATTGCATCTTTGTATCTATTGTATATCTCGTTTAGTGTACTTTAGTGTAACTCTTTAGATATTATTTATTATAGTCTTGTATCTAGTTGTATCTAACTTTTTTGTAACCTTTGTAGTCTTGTAACTTTTGTGTAATCAACCTCCCTTTAATTTAGTTGACCCCTTGCCCAATCTTAGGCACCAGTCTTAGTTGTCCTAGGAAAAAGGTTTGACCGTACATGCTAATTGTTGCATCTTGCATTGCTACTTTACATCATAGGCTAGATTCCCCCCCAACCATTTAACTAATTAAAACCAACTCTTAAAACTTAAATTCTAAATCTCATCTAGTAACTAGGGTCTACCCCCCTTGGGCTTCCCTAGGAGTAAGCCTAGACGGAAGAGGTTCAAGTCAAAGTGACAGCGTGGACTTTGAACCTAGACATTGTGCCTCCAAGGACACACTAAGTGAGCAGGACTTGGCTCACATTTGCAAGTGTGTATAAGGACGACAACATCTTTGC
This sequence comes from Picea engelmannii, assembly GCA_009831015.1. Taxonomy (NCBI): domain Eukaryota; kingdom Viridiplantae; phylum Streptophyta; class Pinopsida; order Pinales; family Pinaceae; genus Picea; species Picea engelmannii. Next base: position 546,315 of record ML781545.1, read on the forward strand.
CGCCGTTTCCGAGGATAAGCCATTTATCCTTGGTCAAAACGACTTAACTTATTTTTTAAGAACTAAGCAATAAAAAACTTTAGTCCCTAAAATTCTTTGAACTTGCATTGGTTTATTTCGTGTGATTCCTTTCCATGTGGCGACTCCATTGAACAAATTTGTTAGGTATATTACTAGGAGCGTTGCACAAGGATTGATTTTTTCTTTTCCTGAATCCGAAAAGGTTTATAGGAGGAGGCTACATCGCCTTGTTCCTAGGAGGCTACTTGAAAGTTTTGGAGAAGAGAACTCACTGATATCCAATTCTTGTTCCAAACTAATAATCAACAAACTGTTAATAATCCCACTAATACTCCTAACGCAACCATGAGTGTGTTTTTGAGGCCTTTGAATTTCGTAGCATTCCAAGATGCTCCTTACCAAGTCCCTGAAAAGGCCATTGATAAGTTACCTACATTTCAGGGAAACAATCCCATTAGTGCCAAGTCCCACATCTTGAATTTTAAAATGTGTGTTGAGAGATATTGTCGGGGTCATGACGAAGAAGATGTGAAAATGACCCTATTTGTGTATTCGCTAGAAGGAGATGCTGCTGAATGGTTTACTGATTTTGATCCAACAAAGTTTAGCACCCTTGATTCAATATTGGATGAATTTAGGAAGAGATGGGGTGATCAAAAGGAACATAGATTTCAGTTGGTTGCTCTCACTTCTAGTCATAAGAATGAAAATGAAACTGTGGAAGAATTCAACACTAAGTTTAATATTTTGGTGAAGAGTCTTCATGATGATATAAAACCCTTAGATGCTGCAGTCTTGATATGTTATATGGAGGCCTTTGAGGGGGAAATGAGGTATGCCTTAAGGGATAAGGATCCTCAGGATTTCAAAGCAACACAAGCCATGACTATAAAAATTGATAAAAATACGCAAGATGCTAGGAAATCCAACATCCCTGGTTTTATTAGAGGAACTCCTTCCCGACCTAATGAAGATAAGAAAAAGAATGTGGAGAATCAAGGGTCTTCTAGTGATGACATTAAGGAACTCACTCAATTGATTAAACAAATGGAAATTAATCATGCTAATCAATTGAAGGAACATGTTAGTCAGATGAATGCCATGCAAAATAGGTTGATGTTGAAATATTGTAACTGCAAAGAGTATTCTAATTATTATGGATGTATTATTCATTAGATCAATCCCCTTTTGTGGATTGATCATGTCGGGTATTGTAAAAGACCAAATCCCCTTTTGCGGATTGGTCAAACCTAATTTGCATGGGCTAAATGAAAAGTCGGCCCAGAATATATTAAAGTGGTTATAACCACCCAGAATGAGAAGTTGACCCTGCCAGTGAAAAGACACCCCAGTTCAACGCCTGCTAGATTGTATAAATAAGAGAGGCTAGCGCCTCATTTGTTCACTCACTCACTTGATAATTAGAGCTCAAGTTTGGAGCTGCAGTTGGAGAAGAAGGAAGAGAGAGAGAGAGGCGCATTCTTGGGAGAGGACTTTCTGTAGTGTTTGGTTTATTCTCTTGGCATTCTCTTGGCTATCTATATTAAGGAAGTTTTTGCTGGGTTTTCTCCCCCATGAGGGTTTCCCAGGATAAATGATGTGTCTCTTGTGATTGTGTATTTCTCAGTGATCCTATTTATGCTATGTTTATCTAATGAAATAAAAGGAAACCTAATAATAGCTTAAACCTTAACAGTTGATAGCCATGGAAAGGGGTCAAGCTAGTAGGCCCCAACATAGGCCAAATGACAAATGGCCTAAGAAACCTCCTCCCCAAGATCAAATACCACCAAATCCATTTGAATCCACTAACTGGGTTGACCACCATGCTATTCATTATTGTAGACCTTGTAAGCAATTTCATGACGAATCAACTTCCCAAGTCTTCCTTCACCTTAGTAATGAGATGGGACCTTATGGATCAGAAAATGAACAAGTTAATATGTTTGGTCATGAGTATAATGTTGGCATGTATGATTGGATGGGTTTGGATGAACATAATGAGGGGGTAAGTAACATAAATTGCATGAGTGATGTTGTGGTGGATAAGGCAACAAAAAAGTTTGGTCCTAAGCCTACTCCACTACAAGTAGCTGAAATGGCTAAGTTTAGAGGCATTACCTACCAAAGGAATGGAAATAAAAGTCAAGATAAAAACTAAGGAAACATTCCCAAGGTAGCTCCCACCCCTCCTAAGTCAAATGTGTATGCAAACTCAGATTTGAATATTGACTTAGGAGGATGGTTAAGTAATGCAAAGATGTTGGTGCCCGTGTCAGAGATAATGAAGATTCCTTCTCAGAGGGAGAAGCTACTCAGAGCCATAGAATGTCCTTCTCAGAAAAGTGTTGACATTCCACCAACAAGAACTTATTAGGATGCACCGGTTATTTTGCAAAATATGGATAGGGGAAATGAAAAGAAGAGACCCTTTTTCCTGTCCTTGCTCGTGAATGATTTTATTCTTCATAATTGTATTCTTGATTCATGAGCTACCTCAAATGTTATGACTAAGAGAGTAATGGAACAATTAAACTTAAGGATATCTAGACCTTATCATAACATTTGTGCTATGGGTAGCAAAACAATAGAGGTGCATGGTTTGATTAAGGGATTACAAGTACACTTGGCCGCATTCCCAGATATCATGATTGAGATGGACATTGTTGTGATTGATGTGCCAGATACTTGGGGTATGTTGCTAAATAGAAAGACAACTGCAGATTTAGGTGGAAATTTACAAATGGATTTAACTTATGCCACCATTCCAACTCCAAATGGTTTAACGTTTAGATTAAATAGAGAGTTGGAAAGAAAATATCATATGGAAGATCCTAGGAAAAAGGATAACTATATTGTGTATCGGGAAGTAGAAATGGGATGTTATGAGATAGAGTTTTCTCCTGTAACATCTGCCAAGATGGAACTTAATAGCAGACCCCCAAGCATTTGTGATGTTTGGGACACCGTGGATTCTTTTGATGGGCTTTTTCGTGAAGAAGATTTGGATGAAACAGATAATGGTTTGCCTCCTTTAGAATTAAAGTTAGAGTTGGATTTGTCAGTTGAAAATGTGTTATTAGCTCAACCTCCATCAAAGGAATCAATTAGATGTCAGAATAAGTCAAATGGAATTCTTGGGCCACACCCTCCTTATTTTTCAGAAATTGGGAGAATCAAGGATAGAATGAGTGATCTGATGGAAAATAGTGAGGATGATAAAGTTAATATTGATAAAGTAAAGTATATCATCCCTAGTAAAAGATATGCCAAACCTTTTAAGGAAAAAATAAGTTCACAGACTTTGCACTTGGCACCTATGGAAAACCATCAGAATTTTTTTAAGGAGGATTGTCCCAAGTGGCCTAAGGTTAGAAACTGGGATTCACATGGAAAAATCAGAAGTCAGCATAAAGTGTATCAGTCTTCTAGCAACTCCTCTCAGCCAATAGGACGACTTAAAGTCAGGCAGGCTAGTGAGAGGATCCCTCCTTGAAGTGTTTCTTCATATGGCAACTTGGTGTCCAAAGGGACACCCTTTGTAATGTATCTCTAACCCTTCTCCTTGTATTTCAGTTTTGTATTATTTCTGTATCATAGTTTCATTTTGTAATTATATAAGTTGTGCAATGGTTATTTATTTATGTAGTTATTGTTTATAGCATTTCATTTGTCATATATGTATATTTATGTTGGGTATTGGTGAGCACTTTGTTTGGAGATGCTGGATTCTCGTATGCTCTCCATCCCAAGTGTGAAGATCAAACACACGTCCCCATGTGGAGCCATATGTTGACCACCTATTCAACTAGGGGGTCAACTCCATGTACCATGAAGTTATGCATCATCAGATGCTAACAAGTCAGAGACTATTTGGTTCTAAAGTTATGCATCATCAGATGCTAACAAGTCAGAGACTATTTGGTTCTATTGGGCAAGTTTTGCCTCCAACACACATTTTTGTAAATGGAATTTTTGCACCCCTGCGTGGGTTAATAATGTAATAGGTCTGCATGGATCATAGTTAGGTCGGTTACCTTAGGATTTATTTATTAGGAGAGTTCCTTTCACTGAGTGTTTTTTGTCCTCAAGTTATTAATTTGGCCTAACCAGCCTTATTAATTTCCCTTGAGTTTTTCACTCCCACTATTAATAAATCCTCCAAAGTGGTGAAAGGTGTTCTAATGAAGTCACCCTATGGTAGCTAGTTTTTAAGAATGATGTAAATGACCATTTAAGACAACTCAAAAAGTTTCGCGGAATTCCGTCGAGTCTAGATAGGTTTTTTTTAATTCATTAAAATTTCCTAAGGTTGGAAATTTAATTAATTAATTAATTTTTGATAAATAATGTAAAAACTAGGTCCCTGGGCTTTTGATAGGGGTATTTGTGCTCAAAAGAAATGAAATGAGACCCCCTACACCCTTGGACCAAGTTTCAGCTCAGTCAGACAAGTTTTGCTAGGTGTTTGTCCACATAGGAGTTGTTGACCGCTGGGTTAGCACAGAGGTCAACTCATATATAATGAAGATTATCTATGTCGAAGACAGCAGGGTTCTACTGGGTGTTTTTCAACACCAGCACTTATTTTTATGTAAACGGGATCTCCGCACCCCTGCGAG
>ML781545.1:569692-586999 GCA_009831015.1 Picea engelmannii
TAGGAGTAAGCCTAGACGGAAGAAGTACCTGCCAAGGTGACAGTGTGGGCAGGGACTTAGACATTGTGTCTCCGAGGGCACACTAAGTGAGCCGGACTTAGCTCACGTTTGCAAGTGTGCATTAGGGCGACAACAGGAGTCAAGTCAGATAAAAACAATTTTATTTGCTAACCCGAGACATGAGAAAAATGTCAATTTTGTAATAATTGAGCAATTGGAGTAAAGTAAAGGTGAATAATGATGAGAGAGACACATCCTAACCTACCCAACCCCTTTCCTAACCTTTACATATCCCCTAACTCATCTCTCAATTAAAACCCCCACGCCCCCATGGGGAATTGCGCCCCCCTTCCAAGCAAAAGTTAGAAACTCAATTTAAAGTGAGTCGTGGGCCCCTCCTTGATGAGGTGCGCCCCTCCTAACCTCTCCACGTCCCACTTAGAGTGTGCCACACACACTCCAACACACATCACCCTTGAAGCTTGTGCCCCTCTTGGGATTTGCGCCTCCATTCTCTGGAAAAGTGGAAACATCATGCCAAAAACTGGAAGTTTGCTTTAAAACTAGGCGCGGGTCCTTCTCTTGATCAATGCACCTTCCTTAACCTCTCTCCACCTCACTCCACTTTCCATATCCATCTTAACCCTAAAAGCCATGCGCCCTTCTTGACTGGAGTTCCTCTTGGCTTGGATTTTTGACACTTGTCAAAGATCCAAAAGGGGTCTCTTTGCCTTCTTAAGCTATAAATGAGACCTTTCCCTCACTCACTCCTCACCATTCTTCAGAGTATTGTTATGCTACCATTTTCTTACCATCTCTCTCTCTCATTATTGTTCATCTTGCTTCCATTTCACTTGTTCTTGAAAAGCTTGGAGCAACTTTGTTGCTACAACCTCTCCCCTTGGTAATAAAAGAGGAGCTTTGGAGCAATCGTGGAGTATGAGACTTTGTCTGGATGTTCCATTTATTTGTGAGGTGATATTGCTCTTTTCTTTAAATATTATTGTGATCATTGGGTAGTTTGCTTGAGTAAAACTTTGTTTGCTTAGCTAGGTTTAACAAACTTATAGTTGCTTGCCTATATGCCTTGTATTTACTAATGATGCTAACTTTGTTGTGTTATTAGTCAATGCAATCCATTATCTACTTTGTCTCACATTTTATTTGAAGTTTGCAGGTCATCTCTAAGAGTGTTATTGGGATAGATTCGAGCAAGGATCTACCCTCATCACTCACTAAAACTTCTTAAGCTTTTTTGTTTATCTTTCTGTTCTTACCATATTCAGATTTTGGTTGCTAACTCTCTTAGATAGGTCATTCAAACATATTATATTTCTGGTTTTTATATGTGGGAAATTTCTGTTGCAAGACATAAATTTTCTAAACTTTTGTGAGTGTGTTGCAGCATTTTCAGCAAGCAATAGCTTGCTGATTTTTGCAGGTTCTCGCCAGGTCAAGGGTGCATGCTGTCCGTTTTCAGGCACAACACATCTCCAAAGACCCCCTTCTAAAGTGGTAACAAATTTCTTTCTTTCTCTTTCTATCTAAAGCATTGTAAGCAAGCATAAAGGAGGGTCCCCAAGAGGCTTGCCTTCTCTTTCATTTCAGTTTTAACTTGGTTTCTTTTCTGTTTTTCCTTGATAGCTTAGCTAGTTTAGTTGTGGATATCTTACATGCATGCTAATGGTTAAAATTATCTAGAGTAGATCTCACACAACCAATGCTAGTTTAGGCCCGTGGAGGCATCAGATCTAATCTCTTGCTTTAATCTTTCTATACTCTCATGCTCTCATTTATTTAAGCTTTTATCTTTTACATGCAAGCAAACATGGGTATCGTAATGGTGTAAAATAACCCTTTCTTTTCTGCAAGTTACTTCTAGTTCTTTACGCTTTACATGCAATAACTCAATAATCTAAGAACTTAATTTTCAATTTCGGTTTTGAGCCCATTTGACATTTTTTGGGCAAGCATGACTTACTGTAACTCACTTAAATACCCAAAATACTTAGTCCATAGGTTTAACAACTCATTAGACTTAATAAGGCACCTTTACCAACCATTTTCGCCATTTAAAACGGGATTAGAGGAAGCAACGAAAATGTTATAGGCTGGGGGCGGTCTCATGGCGCTCAACGTCCTTTTCCGGAAGTACTCTTTTCTTTGGGCTGACCTGTGGAGCTAGGGTAGGCCTCGTTGCCATACTTCTTGAGCACCCAACAATTACTTGGTAATTGGGGGAGGAAAGTATTGGGTTGACACTTAGTTAGGATCGAATCTCACTTAACAACTTTAATCAATCCTTAATCTACAACTTCGGGCAATCTACATTTACACTTGCAAGCACTTTTATTTCATATTTATATTTCACATGCAAGTTATCTTTATGAGTTGTGGATTAGTTATCTAAGTGGCTATATCGGTGATTGAGAACACTTTACTTTTTCAAGCATCTTTCAGTTATATTGTTGTTCCTATTTGTGGTGTGATCCCTCAAGAAGTTGCGCATCCTCTTGGAGGCACTCTCTTGACTAGGTCTTGAGTGATTTTTATATGCCATTGATAAGAAGTCCAATAGAGTAGTGTAAATGAAATATCCCTGCTCCCGCTAATCAAGATATTTGCTACTCATTTAATGTTTTGTCTCGCAGATCTGATACAGTGGGGGTTTCTGGATGCGTTTTATCTTCAGATCTAATACTCCGGGGGTTTTTGGATGCGTTTTAGTTGTGTGTTTGAGATGTTTATGGTTATTGCATGTGCATGTTGTATATTTGCGGTTTAAACAGTATATAGAGGATGCATGCGGAAATAAAGAACATCAACTGCCCAACAATATGTATTATGCGACACAAGCAAGGAAATAAAATAACATACTGGAAATATAGAGTATAGTCGTCAGTTAGATCTCATGGATCGTCACTGGAATACAAGCAAATAGCATAAAAATACCCGTGATCAGAAGATGAAGGCAAATCTGATGCATGCACAGATAGATCGACAAAATAGGCGATTCCGGAGAAGTACGTTAACCGTTACAAGCTGGAAAACTCGTCCGGAATGAGCTGGAAACTGTCCCAATAGAAGCGCCTTGGCCTCTAGACTGAAATGGATGAGTGTCAGATGTCAGATCTGGTCTCTGAGGCACTAGATCTCGACCCCTGGGGGGTTTGCGCACCTCCTGGGAGATTGGATGCACCCCAAATGATTCCACCAACAGAATCAGCTGCTATAGGACTCAAAACGATCGTCTCGCCAAATGCGGAACTGGGTCGGGAGGGTTTCCTCGGATCTGTTATGATGCTTTGTCTGCAACCTCAAATGTCCTGCCGGAAGAGCTGCACCCTAAATGGATGGATGATGCGCCCTGCAAGATTCCACTGTCAGAATCTGATGGGAAGTGTCTCAATCTATGCGCCTTGGCTGGATCTCAACTGGGTCGGAAGGAAAATGCGATTTGAGCTCGGACCTCGTGCAACTCCACAAACCCTCAATCTGACTTGCGCTCTCACTGGCTGAGCTCCGCACACTGAAACTGGATACTCCTGAATAGCACAGTGAAATACCTGGATGGTATCTCCGATGGGCTAGGGTGTGTCTCTCAACACCGAAACCGATCAATGGTGGTGGTTTCCTCCAGAAATCCACAAAATAGTAAAGTCAACTCTCTTCCTCCTCTGGGAACTCTCAACATCAAATCATAACAATGCATAATGAGGAATTAGGTCAAATTCCTCCCTTTATACCATTCCCAATCTAATTCACCATTGACCTCATTTAAGCTAGGCGCTTTTCCTCCTAAGGTGAATAATTAATTAATTAAGTCCCCCTTTAGCACCTTTTCATTCTAATTCTTCGCTGACTTAGGCTTAAGTGACTTTCCCCAAGTTTTTTGGCTTAATTCATCGTTTAGCCATCAATACACCCTTATTTCTCCATCTTGTTCCCTGTTTGTGCCTGACTATAGTCTACGGGAACACATAGACTACTAAGTCACTCCCTGCTGGCCTTCTCTTGGGAACGGGACATCACAGTCCTCCCTTCCCGAGATTGCTTGTCCTCAAGCAACATCAATCCTTGGTGCTGCAAAATATACTCACCCTCCCATGTGGCATCCTCCACTGGAAGACCCCTCCATCTAACCAAGCACTCCCTGATGACCCTGCTCCTCAACCTGCGCTCTCTCTGCTCTAATACCGTCTCCGACACTAGCTCCAACTGGCCCTCCTCATCCAAGGGTGGCAACTCCTCTGAAATACTAATCTGTTGTCCCACAGACTTTTTAAGGCAAGAGACGTGAAAGACGTTATGAATCTTGCTACCATCTTGTAGCTCTAGCTCGTATGCCACCTCGCCTATCCTCCTGATGACTTTGTATGGCCCATAAAACTTCGGCTTCAGCTTCTCTGCTCCGCTCCTCTTCAAGGAGGACTGTTTGTATGGCTGTAATCGCAGAAAAACCAAATCCCCTACCTCAAAACTATGCTAGACTCTGTGCCGGTCTGTATATATCTTCTCCTGGTTCTGAGCCGTCTGCAAGTTCTCCTTCACTGACTGCAGAATCCTCTGACTCTCCTCCACCCAGTCTTTGGCCCCCGGGACCTTACTGTCCCCAAACACAGTCTCCATAAAGGAGGGTGCATCGTATTCGTACAATGCCCTGAACGGTGACATCCTGATGGACATATGGTAAGTTGTGTTGTAACAATACTCACCCATGTGTAACCATCTCACCCATGTGCGCTGCTGCCCCCTCACATAGTTCCTCAGATACCCCTCCACCCATTTGTTGACGATCTGTGTCTGTCCATCTGTCTGTGGGTGGTAGTTGGTACTCGTAGCTAGCTCTGTGCTTGTCAACTTGAACAACTCTTGCCAAAACGCGTTGATGAAGCGCCCATCTCTATCACTGACTATCTGCCTGGGTAAACCATGCAACCAAAATACCTCCCTGAAAAACAACTCTGCTACCTGTATGGCCTTGTAGTCTCTGGGTATGGCAAAGAAATGTGCAAATTTGGTCAGTTTGTCGACCACCACAAATATACAGTCCCTGCCCTGCACTCGAGGAAGGCCTGTAATGAAATCCATAGAAATGCTCTCCCATTTCTGCTCTGGAATGGGTAGAGGCTGTAGCAGCCCTGCGGGGTGTGTCTACTCGGACTTGTTCTGCTAACAAGTCGTGCACTCCTGGATATGCTTCAACACATCATCCTTGAGACCCTTCCATGAGAATCTTTCCCTGATTTGCCTATATGTTTTGAATTACCGTTGATGCCCTGTAGTAGGCGAATCATGACACACCTTCAGAATTTTCCCCTTCAAGGTAGATTCTGGAACCCAGTAGATACGGTCCTTGTAGAATATGATGTTATCAAGAACCCGATATCTCTCATCGACCACCTGTCCATCCATCACCTCATAAGCAAATTTGTTTTTGGACTACTCCACTAGCAATTGAGCTTTCCAATCTGTACAAATGTCCATCATCGAACATCCTGCTGGCCTCCTGGACAAGGCATCTTCTACGATATTCCTTTTTCCCTTGACATACTCAATGTCAAAGTTAAAGGCTTGGATCTTTGAGACCCACTTTTGCTGTCTCTCGCTGAGATCTTTCTAGTCTAGGAAATACTTGAGACTGTTATGATTAGTCTTTACTACAAATCAGCTGCCTACCAGATACTACTTGAATTTGGTTAAAAGGTGCATGATCGCTAGCATTTCCTTGTCGTAAATCGGATAGAGTCTCTTCGACTCGTTGAGCTTCCTGCTCTCAAACACAATGGGGTGGCCCCCCTGCATCAAAACTGCTCCAATCCCCACCCCTGATGCATCGCACTCTAAGACAAACGACTGCGAGAAGTCTGGAAGGGCTAGAACAGGGCATGTGCTCATAACCTCCTTCATTTTGTCGAATGTCTGTTGTGACTCCTTTGTCCAATGAAAAGCACCCTTCTTCGTCAAGTCTGTGAGTGGTGCTCCCAACTATGAAAAACCTTTGATGAACCGCCTGTAGTAACTGCATAACCCAAAGAATGCTCTCAGCTCTGTGAGGTTCTTGGGCATTGGCCAATCCAAAATGGCCCTGATCTTTTCCTGATGAACCTGTACTCCATACCCACTGATGATATGCCCCAAGTACAGTAGTTCTCTCATGCCAAATTCACATTTGGATTCCTTGGCATATAATGACTGTGCTTGCATAATATCCAAGACCTCCCCCAAATGTGCTAGATGCTCATCCCATGTCTTGCTGCGGATCAATATATTGTCGAGGAATACCAGGAGGTACTTCCTCAACTGTCCTCTAAAGATGTGATTCATGCAAGACTGGAAAGTGGCTGGTGCGTTGGTCAATCCAAACGGCATGACCAAGAACTCAAAGTGTCCGAAATGGCACTGGAACGTTGTCTTCTCAATGTCCTGCTCCCTGATGCTGATCTGATGGTATCCTAAGCGTAGATCAATCTTAGTGAAGAAGACTGCCCCATGTAACTCATCTATGCGTGGAATGGGGTACCGATTCTTGATCGTTTTCTTGTTGAGCGCTCTGTAATCGATGCACATCCATAATGTGCCATCCTTCTTCAGTACCAGAACGACTGAAGATGCAAAAGGACTCATGCTGGGCCTGATGTGCCCCATAGCGAGCAATTCTTTGATTGCTTTCTCAATCTCGTCCTTGAATTTCTTGGGGTGGCTATAGGGTGCTGTAATCACCGGTGTAGCCCCTGCCTGTAACTCAATCATGTGCTCAAAACCCCTTTCGGGCGATCTCCCTGGTGGTATCGGCCCAAATACTGGCTCATGCTAACCCAAAAGCTCTCTGATCTGTGGATGGTAATGCTCCCTACCCTCATAATCCTTCCGTGTGGTGATCAAACACTCTGCTGCGTAAGCCACATCACCGTGACGAAAGATCCGCTCCATCCTCTTTGTTGGTACTGCTCGAGGTGCTTCTGTAGTCATGCCTCTTAGCACAACTCTCGATCCACTGGCATCTCTGAAGCTCATGGTCAACGTCTGGTAGTTGAACCCAATCTCCCCCAATGAATATAACCACTATACTCCTAGCACGACATCAGTATCTGATAGGTCAACTACATAGAAGGTGTCTGTCAAGGTGTAGTTACCTAGTTTGACCTCTAGGTCGGGGATCATGTCCAAACATGTCATCGTGTATTCATTAGCCACTGCCACATGGAATCCCTCAAACTCCTTCGTGCGTAACCCCCTCCTGGCTACTAAGGACGCATCTATGAAGTTGTGGGTGGCCCCACCATCAATTAAAGCTGTCATGTGTTGCCCCTGTACAAGGCCCTTGAGACTGAGAGTGTTGTACCTGGGTACTCCTGAAAGGGTGGCTATGGTTCCCCCTTTCACCTCTCTACGAGGTTTTGCCTCCTCCTTGGGCTGTGCCCTTGCTGGTATCTGAGGTTTCTTCAGCTGCTGCTCTGGCTCATGAGTGGTCTCAGTCTCTGAATCACTGTCTGTCGGTGCCTCAATATCCTCATCCTATTCCTCACAGCCTGATTCCACTTCAATGTAGTGGATCTGTCCCTTTCCCATGCATCTATGCCCTGGGACCCAAGGATCTCTGCAAGAGAAGCAAAGCTTCTTCCTCATCAACTCTCGTCTCGTATCATCATCCAACTTGGGCTTTCCCTTCCATTCCCTTTGTGGATTCTTTTGATCCTTGTCTCTCTGTGGTACAAAGGGTTTAGATTTTGGCACAGAGTCCGCCAAATCTCTAGTGCGTCGGATGGTATCCTGCAAGGTGTGAGGCCGGTATACCTTCACCCATCCTCTCAAGGGTTCTGTGAGCCCTTCTGTAAATAACATGATCAGTCGAGGCTCAGATATATCTGTCACTGCCACTGATACCCTCTGAAACTCTGAGATGAATGTCTCTACTGTGCCAGTTTGTCTCAACTGGGCTAGATCTCTGGATCCCTCCTGTCAAATCTATCCATGAGTCTCTCTGTGAACTCTTTGTAGGAGGTGATGAGACTGTGGCCTAGTGTCACCAATCCATGATACCACCACTCGTGTGCCTCACCCTCCAAGTGTAAGGTAGCGAAACTGATGGCTTCTAATGGCTTCTGATTCGATCATCTGGTTGAGCTTGTAGTAGGTGTCTAGCTTCTCTACCCAAGCTCTAGCAGTGCATTTGGACGATCCGTCAAAAGAAGGTATGGTAAGTTTACCAACTTTTCGGATGAAATCAATGTTATGCCCCTGCTGCTGTTGCGGTTGCTGCCCTCCCCTCTGTGGCTCTCTGGGGTGGTTCTTGAGTCTGAGTCCACAATACTCAACTAAGGTCATATCCTGATGGAAATCATGACCCAATGCTGCATACTCCATCCAATACTCTGCAATGTCCTCTGCATGAGTGGGTGGTCTCTGTGCTATCGACATCTGTGCTGTTGCCGGGGGTGCCCTCTGGAAACTGGGAAACAACGGTCGGGGAATCCTACTCGCAGAAGTATATGTGTGAGTGGGTGACTGGGGTCTACTGCCTGCCCCTGAGTTCCCCTCTACTGCATGTGGGGCTTGGGTGCCTGGAATATCCACCATAGCCAATCTATCAGCCACCTGAGCCAAGGACTGTGACATGGTCCGTTGATTAGCTAGCATATCACTAATAACCTGCATGAAGGCTGCCTCTGGTTCCATGGGGGCCTTACCACTGCCCTCTGGTAGCTCATATCTGTCACCTAGTATCCTCTTAGCTTCGCGCTCGGCCTCGCGCTCTGCTCTTCTGTCTGCTTCTCTGTGTGCCTCTTCCTCTTCCTTTGAACTGGGAGGGAAAGGAGGAAAGTTAGGCCTAGGCCTTCTTTCCTTGCCCCTGTTGTAAGTGACATATTCGTCACCTACATGCTCACGACCATCTGGTTCTTTTGCTGTACTCATTGTCTTTAGTCACAGGCTGGCAGGACTAAAGCTCTGATACCACTGAAATATCCCTGATCCCACTGATCAAGATATTTGCTACTGATCTAATGTTCTGTCTCGCAGATCTGATACACTGGGGGTTTCTGGATGCGTTTTATCTTCAGATCTGATACTTCGGGGGTTTCTGGATGCGTTTCAGTTGTGTGTTTGAGATGTTTATGGTTATTGCATGTGCATGTTGTATATTTATGGTTTAAACAGTATATAGAGGATGCATGCGGAAATAAAGAACATCAACTGCCCAACAATATGTATTATGCGACTCAAGCATGGAAATACAATAACATACTGGATATATAGACTATAGTCGTCAGTTAGATCTCATGGATCGCCATTGGAATACAAGAAAATAACATAAAAATACCCGTGATCAGAAGATGAAGGCAGATCTGATGCATGCATGGATAGATCGACAAAATAGACGATTCCGGAGAAGTACGGTACTGCTACAAGCTGGAAAACTCGTCCGGAAGGTTAGACCCGTCGAAATGAGCTGGAAATTGTCCCAATAGAAGCGCCCTGGCCTCTAGAATGAAATGGATGAGTGCCGGATGTCAGTTTTGGTCTCTGAGGCACTGGATCTTGACCCCTGGGGGGTTTGCGCACCGCCTGGGACACTGGATGCGCCCCAAATGATTCCACCAATGGAATTAGCTGCTATAGGACTCAAAACGATCGTCTTGCCAAATGCGGAACTGGGTCGGGAGGGTTTCCCCGGATCTTCTCTGATGCTTCGTTTGCAACCTCAAATGTCCTTCTGGAAGAGCTGTGCCCTAAATGGATGGATGATGCACCCTGCAAGATTCCACCGTCTGAATTTGATGGGAAGTGTCTCAATCTATGTGCCCTGGCTGGATCTCAACTGGGTCGGAAGGAAAATGCAATTTGAGCTCGGACCTCGTGCAGCTCCACAAACCCTCAATCTGACTTGTGCCCTCACTGGCTGAGCTGCACACACTGCAAATGGATACTCCTGAATAGCACGGTGAAATACCTGGATGGTATCTCCTATGGGCTAGGGTGTGTCTCTCAACACCGAAACCGATCAATGGTGGTGGTTTCCTCCAGAAATCCACAAAACAGTAAAGTCGACTCTCTTCCTCCTCTGGGAACTCTCAACATCAAATCATAACAATGCATAATGAGGAATTAGGTCAAATTCCTCCCTTTATACCATTCCCAATCTAATTCACCATTGACCTCACTTAAGCTAGGCGCTTTTCCTCCTAAGGTGAATAATTAATTAATTAAGTCCCCCTTTAGCACCTTTTCATTCTAATTCTTTGTTGACTTAGGCTTAAGTGACTTTCCCTAAGTTTTTTGGCTTAATTCATCGTTTAGCCATCAATACACCCTTATTTCTCCATCTTGTTCCCTGTATGTGCCTGACTATAGTCTACGGGAACACATAGACTACTAAGTCACTCCCTGCTGGCCTACTCTTGGGAACGAAACATCACAGTATCCGAGTTGAGGAGACACTCTATTGCGAGCATGCTTGGTTTGATGTGTTGATGGTTGTCTTATCTTGATCATCTTTCAATTCCTGCACATACAAGCAAATGGTTAGGCAGTATTGTATCTTTGTATCTATTGTATATCTTGTTTAGTGTACTTTAGTGTAACTCTTTAGATATTCTTTATTATAGTCTTGTATCTAGTTGTATCTAACTTTGTTGTAACCTTTGTAATCTTGTAACTTTTGTGTAATCAACCTCCCTTTAATTTAGTTGACCCCTTGCCCAATCTTAGGCACTAGTCTTAGTTGTCCTAGGAAAAAGGTTTGACTGTACATGCTAATTGTTGCATCTTGCATTGCTGCTTTACATCATAGGCTAGATTTCTCCCCAACCATTTAACTAATTAAAACCAACTCCTAGAACTTAAATTTTAAATCTCATCTAGTAACTAGGGTCTACCCCCCTTTGGCTTCCCTAGGAGTAAGCCTAGACGGAAGAGGTTCAAGTCAAAGTGACAACGTGGACTTTGAACCTAGGCATTGTGCCTCCAAGGACACACTAAGTAAGCAGGACTTAGCTCACGTTTGCAAGTGTGTATAAGGACGACAACACTAGGGTTTACTTCATGGTCATGGTGTCATTGATATGCAAGGCCACGTGTGATGTTCATCTCCATGAGTGCCTTTGTAGAGGGAGTGCTTAATGCATTGAGTTTCCCTTTCCTCGACATTGTTTCTTTCCACCCCTTATCTTGCCGTTTGATATTCGTTTATTTAACTTCGCTAGCCCCTTTTCAGGTTTATGCATTTACTACATCGGGATAATTCAATTAAGTCTTTTCTTTAGATATGCATTCAGTGCATTAGGACTTGGTGTGATGGCCTCATAACAAGGGGGTAGAGCTCAAGCTTACTTGGCTTTTGATTTATCATTCATATCCCTTTACTTTTCTTTTGCATTTTGAATTTATAACATGCTCTTTCTCTTCTTTTTTTACAACTGCATCAACCTCGGGCATTCAAGCCCCTTCTTTTCATAGGAGAATGAAGTACGGACCTTTTTAGGATACATGTAACAACCACTTCCAAAATATAGGACAACGAAAGAAAAATAGATGGAAAGTGTTAAGTATGGAAAGGTACGGGTATGTTACCCCTATTAAGGTTTCCCAGTAGTACCCCTTTCCCCCAAAAGTGACAAGACTTGACTAGAATACATATGATGGCCACCAAGGCGAAACAAGGCATGATGGCCACCAATGTGAAACAAGGCAAAGAGCATAACTTCCAAGCATCATGATTCATTATTTGACTTCAACCCATGATTCTTACCTAAATGCCCAATACATTAAATGTAAACACTTCGTATGAAATAATGGCTAATGTACCTCATGTGTGCTGGACCACTTTCATTGGATGAGTATGTTGATCAAGCGAATGAGCTAGGAAATGATGAGTAAGAGGCATTTGAGGGGTTGTTGTCTGTGGAGAATGATGGCCATCTCTTTGGGACCACTGTCTACAATGTGGATCATGAAGAATGATCTCCTCTAGTTACCCCTAGGTGTGAGGGGGTAACAAGTGTTGAAATAATGTAACTGCAAAGTGTATTCTAATTATTATTGTTGTATTATTCATTAGATCAATCCCCTATTGCGGATTGATCATGTCGGCTATTGTAAAAGACCAAATCCCCTTTTGCGGATTGGTCAAAACATAATTGTAATAGGCAGAATAAGAAGTCGGCCCCAGAATATATTAACGAAGCCCCATAATATATTAAAGGTGGTTATAACCACCCAGAAGAAGAAGTCGGCCTTGCCAGTGAAGAGACACCTCTGTCCACACGTGCCAGAGTTGTATAAATAAGGAGGTTAGCACCTCATTTAGACACACACTCACTTGTTCATTTGAGGAGCAAGTTTCAGAGCTGCAGTTGGAGAAGAGAGAGAGAGAGAGAGAGAGAGAGAGAGGTGCATTCTTGGGAGAGGACTTTCTGTATTTGTTTGAGTTATCTCTTGGCATTGTATTGGCTATCTATCATAAGGAAGTTTTGCCGGGTTTTCTCCCCCATGAGGGTTTCCCAGGATAAATGATGTGTCTCTTGTGATTGTGTATTTCTCAGTGATCCTATCTTGTGCTATTGTTATTTAGTGAATTGCAAAGAACTCTAATAATAGCTGAAACCTTAAACATGGTATTAGAGCTAAGCTGAAGAGAGCATCTTTCACAAGAGAAAGTGAAAAACGTCACTGTTGCGTACATGCAAATTAGGGCTTTTTGTTGATGAAGTATTTCAGCCCCAAAACCATCTAGAAAAGTGCGTCCTTCCTCAAGGATCACTTTGGCATTCTTAGCGCAACTTTTCAGTGGCTAGATCTCCTTGAAAGTGAAACCCTAGTTTCACAAAGTACCAGAAGTACTAGAAAACCAGAGGTACCAGAAAATTAGAAGCACCAGTCCAGAAATTTGCTGATCAAGTTTGAAGGGGTAAAAGTTGGATTTTCAGAAATCTGACTGCACCAGCTTACTCGCCTCAGCTTAGCGCATCTATCCCTTGGATCAGAATTTCAAAATTCGAAGTTTGAAAAATTAGGGTTTCCTCATAAAACCCTAAGTTGTAGTTGTAGTCTCAGAACCAGTTGCAGTATCAATTGTAGTTGCAGTATCAGTTGCAGTTGCAGCTGTAGTACCAGTTGCAGTCACCCTTGAAGTTCTTAAGAGTTGGTGATCATTACCGCTGCTACCAGGTGGTGCCTCTACCTGCAAGTGCCGTTAGAGGTATGTACTCACAGTTAAGCTTTAAAGAGTGTTTGCAGGAGAAGGGATATCTAGCCATAGATCCAGAAGGATCTCAAGATCCAACACATTTAGAGGAATAATGCAACCCACGTGTGATTATTCTGATATGCATCTATTTGTTATGACATTATTTTGATCACTGTTGCATGCTGTAGCTATGACTATCATTCTAACCTTTGATCAAAATCCGAGTCAAAGTATTAGATAGATTAAAAGTTGAGATCATAGAGTTTATCCTCTAACCCAACCTTCTGCCAAGATAGCATATTGCCTTAGTACAGAAGACAGGTTGAAGAAAGCACTCGTCATCTTGAGTGAAGGAGACTTGGAAGAAAAGACACTCATTCTTGAGGACAAGGCTCAAGGCTCCGGGTTTGATTAATGAAGTTGATAAGATTCAAAGGTACACATGACAAGTTGATGACTACCCCTTTACAAGTAACCACTGTAGTTGAGATAACAGTCTTTGTAAAGTATTATACTTGATAACATGTGAGCATATAGAGGTAAATACTTAATGTAGTCATTTGCTTGATACAACTAACACCTCCTATAGGAGCAACCTCGTGTGTTTGTTCCAGGTTGCCATGGAGGAATGTTCGATCACAACACTATAAGAGTATTGACCTCATTTCATAGTGTATCTCTTACTTTTGATCGTTGCTTCAGACAAGCCACGAGTGATAGCTCTAAAGGAGCTATTGTGATGATTATTCATGCTATTGCTTTATCTATTATTATCAAAAGGATATTATTCTTTCTTGTTGTTTTGTTGACCTTGTTTCAGGTCACATGTGATAACCCTGAGAAAGCTATAGTGAAGGTTGTAGAAGGCAAAATATTATATGAGACATGAAGCAGACTATGTACATGACCATATACACTCATGCACCAAAGAAGATGAAGAAGAAGCTAACTCTTGAGATTCAGAATATCTCATATGAAGATCGACTGAAAGGAGCAGAAGGCTCCAAAGATGACTGAACATTAGAACGGGAAGCAAATCTCGTTTGAAGCTTGACTCAGTCTTCCATATTTAGACTTGGTATGCAACACTAAGTATACTCTGTAAGAGATGATGAAGTCCTTGTAGACTTAGAAGAAATCGAGAGTAAACCTGATTTTAGAAAGGATCAGATGAAGAGACAACTTCCAGGACTGGAAGACAGATGCCGTGAGAAGACTAGATCATAACTTCAAAGACTCCTAGGAGATATGAAATCTCCAAGATGATTCGCTTGTTTGAGTGACAAAGAAGGAAGCCAGTCAGAAAGACTAGGATATGAATTCTTCCGTGAGAAGAGAAGTCAGTATTTGTTATCCTTGATTTTTAGGGATAACCAGGAGACCATGTCTCGAGGCCCACAGGTCCTAGACATGGAGTACCGAGAGAAAGATTGACCTGAGCATGGCCCTCGAGGGCCCACCCTTTTCTTCTTTCATCAGACTCGTCTTGTTAGCAGCAGTAGCATCCATCACCATCGGCTTGGTCTTGTATCGGAGAAGGCTCTTGCTCCATGAGGTAATCAGTCCAGGTATCACGGTATGTGTCACTTTTGATCATTATAACCTTTGGATATATGCATCTGACTCCTTTTATCTCTGACGACTGCTTGGATCTTACATTAACCCACTTGACCATGATTGGGGAGATTGACAGGGTGTCCTAGCAAGCCTATACCCATGGGTTTTGGTTTGCCACCGGGGGGGATTTCTGAAGAGCCATCGTCCGCTCCCATCATGCTACCACTTTTCCATCTTATCTCCCGCTCATTTATCCCATTCCCCTTGTCCGGGCATTGGATTGACCTGTTTGTAGGGTTGCACCTTATCTTGTGGGAATAAGGGGCTAAAGGCCCAGAAGGTAAAAGCAACTGGTAAAAGATAAAAGCCTAGAAATGAAACCTCGAGATGCCTCGCCAAGGGATCCCCGAGAAGGCAATAAAAAGCCTCTCAGCAAGAAACAAGAGGGACCCGGAAAATAATAAACAAGACCTAGCCAAGAGGATAGGGGGTCTCATCATGAGCCAGGCTATTAGGTTCATGGGTACTTAACAGTATGACATTGCCACCATCTGGTTACCACGCCAGGGCAGTGACCTTTGATTGCATGGCCAAGGGAAAGGGGGTCTCATCACGAGCCAGCCTTCTCATCTCTGTGAAAGTACTTGTGGGTAACATTGTCAGCTCTGGTCACCATGCCAAGGGAGTGTCCTCCGGTTAGACCTTGAATAAAAAGAAAAAGAAAATAAAGAAAGAATAAAGGCAATAACGGGCTTGGAAAAATTTGCATCCATGACGGGTACAGCTCGCCTTCTACGAAGGCACCCATAGATAACATTATGCGTCCCTGTCTCTCACTCTACCCACTTGTCTGGACATCCCCTAGCCACATCACCTCGTTTGAATGGCTTGGATGAAACCTTCATGGGAACTTCCCGTCTCTTATGGGTACTAGCCCAATAGGATGTTTTGTCTTTTTCTTTTATCTTGTATTGTGGATTTTTGTAATGTCTTTGAGCTATTGAACGATATATCAGGGTTTTTATGCATATGTTTGATAATATTAATGATGAAATGTGATTGACATTGCTATGATCCCTGTGACTAATGAGCCCATGGAGGGCATAGTTTTTGATGTGCAGGACCATGCTCGATGGACACCACTTGGACCGGTACAGATGGGGAGATGATTAGTTCAGACCTCCATGGGGCTGAAGAGCCCATTAGATGGTTGTTGAGACCCCGTCAAAGGGGCAGAGTCAGGACAGTGTTTGACCGAGGTTTTTCACCTGAGAAGAAGAGGATGTTTCACCAGAGGCACTTTGGCAGAGCCCGACCTAGGGGGAATGACCCCTTTTCAGTGGAACGTTGGCCTTGGAAGGCTCAAAGCGTCCCCATCCTTACCATGATGTCATCCAGCTTCATGGTCATTCTTGGAGGCTGACTGGGCAGCAATGGCATGTGTGACATATTGGAGAGGCCCTTGGGGGGTTAACGTTTTGCTCCTGGATGTCTCATTTGCCATGAAAGGGGCTAGCGTCTCCCTTGAAGGGGTTTTTGCCTTTATTACAGCTCAGTTAGGGTTTTAATTTGACAATTTAATGTAAAAACAGTGTGATTTTGGTTTGAAGCCTTGTCGGCTATTTTTTATGACCTAAATTAATTAAAGGTCATTGACACAATATATATTGAGGAGTTTTATCCTCATTTTGACATAACACATCACTCACTCGCCTAGTGAGGTCTGATTTTTGCGCCCTATTAGGATTATTGGCTATTTTGAGAAAGGCGCACTTGTTTGGAGAGGAGATTTTTGGCAACTTATGGTGTTTTTCTTAAAGGAAGGTTTACAACTAGGGTTTGCATGATATTTTCTTGATGATTTGTAAGTATTTTTCTGTAAAACTTCTTCATTGAATGGTTGTAGTTTAATTTCTTGCATCTATTTATAAATATTGCTGAATCAAAACCCTAGGGGGCAAACATACAAGTAGGTGGTTGTCTCATGTCCCCTGATAGAAAAACCTTTTAGCCATTGGAGAAGAAGAAGAGAGCCTAGCCATTGCTACACTCTTTTTTTCTTCCCCCCTTATGCTAGCAGTACCTTTAAACTTCAAGAGGAAGAGGACGTCCCAGGCCTAGGTTATCTACACCTAGGGCCGTTTTTCTTTTAGGGTTTGATGAAAGAGCCTTCCCTTTGCAACACTCTCACTCTCTAAACTCTCCTGTCTTGATTTTACTTGTTTTTGAGCTAGCCATTGCCGGGAAGGAGGAGAGAGCACGAGGCCTTGCTTAAGCAACACCAGAGTGAGCCTCTCTCCCCTAGGGTTCTGTCTTTAAGGCCCTGTTGTAGCAGCACCTTGAAACCTTTCCCTCTTGTCCTTTGAATCTCATCCCCTTCAACTTGTGTGTCCTTCACCTTTTGACTCCATAACCCTAGGCACTGATCTTTAGCCTCCAACGTTGAAGTGAAAGTGATTGAAACAACTCTGAAAACCTCTTATAAATTGAAACCCTAACTAACTACTAACCCTAGAAGGCTGACGTCACACTTGGTTATTTCATCTTGACGCAACATTCTTTAT
>ML781545.1:587049-604272 GCA_009831015.1 Picea engelmannii
CCACATCATCTTGATATTTATTGGTGAAGTAGTATTATTTCATTGCTATATTAACAAACATTGACTTCGTCAATATTTATTGTTGCAATTGCTTATATATTGATATCAGATAGTTACATGAAGTACTAACCCATTGAATTATAGCCTGTATTAGTTTGTTGTTGCTTTGTTCCTGGCAGGTGTTCTCATTTGGGCCCACACTTCATTATTGGCTGTTTAGCCCGGCTATCTGTTCTAGGTGGTAACCTATGAAGAGGGACCTTTACTTTGCCCTTTGAACCTTAGCCTCTTCAAAACTCCAGGTTACCGGGGACATCTCCCCTGGGCCTAACCTCCCTAAACAGAAAGAACCTCCCCATTGTGGTGACATTGGGTGGGGTAGGTTCCTGTTACCCTAGTTTGGCCTCCATTTTATAGCCTTTTGACCTAGCTACAAACTGTGCGATAACATTTTGGCGCCATTGCCGGGGAACACTGAGTCATTTCTCCTCAAACGACAAATCTTTTCGGTAAGCCTTGCCTCAAAGACCTTTTCTTACAAGCTTACCTGGCGACTCCACTAGGGTGTTTTTCCCCTTTTCTTTTGATAGTTTCGAGAAAATTATCTTCCAACTCCACTAATGACGAAGCCAACTATGACTTCACAATGGGATCCATGGAACTATAAACCTTTGGACATGAGTAAAATCCCGGGATATGCCAGAAAAATGCCTCTCCTTTATAAGAATTGGCTTCCTAGATTCACTGGCATCGATGGAGAAAGTCCCGATTATCACATGAGCAAATTTTGGGAGTTCTTTCAATATCGCCTTGTCAGTGACGAGGCTGAAGACTTGGTGATGAAACTCTTCTCTGCCTCTCTGCATGGAGGGGCTAAAAGATGGTATGATAATCTTCCAGCTGCCAGCATCACATCTATGGACCATTTTGAGGAAATCTTCCTTGCAAAATGGGCTATGAAATTGGAAGATATACAATCATTGCTGAAAGAGCTTGAGGGCATGAAACAAACAGAGCATGAAATTGTCAAAGTTTTCGGGGGTAAGTTCTAGAAGTTGCTTTACCAGATTCCTGAAAGCCATCGTCCTAAAGACAAATACCTCATTTATCTCTATACTAATGGACTTCAGGGGCATTTGAGCTTCCTCCTAAATAAAAAGAATCCGAAAACACTTGCAGAAGCTCACAACATGGCCATTCAAATCGAAAAGAATCTCTTCTTGTCTAGAACCAACGGCCATACCATTGATACTCTCATCTTGATAAAGCTAGTTTCCCTTGAAACCTTTGCTGAGGATCCACAAGAAAGAAAGGAACAAGTTCTTGACCAACAAAATGAGGATGTAATTAAGGAGCAAAAACCTAAACAAGATGATGAAGTCATCCAAGAACCTGTTTCTCCTGCACAGCAAAGCAAAGATGAGGTTAGTTGCTTTCCACTTCAGAATTCCAATGACAACTTATTCCTTGATTCAGAAAACGAAGGGGAAATGAAAGCTTTGAACGAAATAGATATTCCTTGCTGTACAATCAAAGACAAAGAAGCAGTCCATGAGGATAAAAAAGTAACGCATGCTGAAAACACCAGAGTCCTCGAAGCCCCTGCACAAGAAGAAACAGTAAGTTGCCCTCCTCCCCTAGATTTTGATGATGCTTTACCTTATGATGAAGGAAATGAGGAAGACGAGAATGAATTTTCAAATGTTTCAAACCCTACATGTTATGACACAGATAGTGACACTGTTGATAACATTGATGAGTTCATACATGTTGGGAGACGTAAGTGGGATATAGTTGGTTATGACCTAGATCCCGTCTACGACACTGAGAGTCATTTCCAAGAGTTGCCCTTGCAATCATCACAACAGATTATTTTTCATCAGTGGCAACAAGGAGATGAAATTTCTACCCATACTCTCCAAAAACCCAAGGATGACCTAGTACCTTGTCTTCCTGATGATTTTCGGTCATACCTTGAGGACTTTGATGATTGTTCCTCTGAGCATTTGGATTTATTTATGAAGATGATTATCAACCACCACTCTGCTCGGATTTTGATACAAGTAAGAACATTGTTTGCCTAAAGAAAGTTTCTCATGACTTTTCACTCCAGTCACCTGTTATTACTTTACCGTGCTTGTCCATTAAAGGTGTGGTTGGGAAGTATATTTTTAATGTTGAGTTTCCTCTTAGGCAAACCCTAGACTCCAAGGGTTGGTTGGGTACTGCAAGTTTGAGTCGGTTATCCCAATTTTTCGATTTTCTCTTGATAACTTGCCAGTCGTCTGCTAGATCTTTGTCGATCCATCTCTTGACTTCAGAGGATGAGGATGTCCTAGGTAACCAGTTTGCAGGCCCTTTGAGTCAGTTTTCTGAACCTTGCATTTGTCATGACCCTTTCTTGAAGTGGATTGAGTACTTTCCTCAGAGACTGACTTGGCAAGATTTTATCCCTCCCACCCGCCTCCATGAGTCAGACTTTGAGATTTCCGATGATATGATATACATTCTAACTCATGACATTTTTGTGCTTAACTCATCATTATTTTGGTTTATGATGAAGCACAAAGGCAGGTACAGTGGGACGTTGCTGGATTGGCTTCACTGGTTGTTTGAGTACACCAAAAACCGGCCTACAGGTAAATGCAGGTAAGTACTTCGCCTTATATTCGCATTTATGATGCATATATATATCTGTGTATGTTGGGGTGGCATTACCACCCCATGTTGTTACTAATGCCCCTATCGAGTTTGAGCAGGTCTGCAGGTTATGCCAGAGATGCTGAGGTTCTCATGCGCTCTACGGTGAGCACATGTCCCGAGTTGGAGCCAGATGTTATCCCTGATTTTTAGGGATAACCAGGAGATCATGTCTCGAGGCCCACAGGTCTTAGACATGGAGTACCGAGAGTAGGATTGACCTGAGCATGGCCCTGGAGGGCCCATCCTTTTCTTCTTTCATCAGACTCGTCTTGTCCGCAGCAACAACATCCATCACCATCGGCTTGGTCTTGTATCGAAGAAGGCTCTTGCTCCATGAGGTAATCAGTCCAAGTATCATGGTATGTGTCACTTTTGATCATTATAACCTTTGGATATATGCATCTGACTCCTTTTATCTCTGACGACTGCTTGGATCTTACATTAACCCACTCGACCATGATTGGGGAGATTGACATGGTGTCCTAGCAAGCCTGTACCCATGGGTTTTGGTTTGCCACCGGGGGGGATTTCTGAAGAGCCATCGTCCGCTCCCATCATGCTACCACTTTCCCATCTTATCTCCTGCTCATTTATCCCATTCCCCTTGTCCGGGCATTGGATTGACATGTTTGTAGGGTTGCACCTTATCTTGTGGGAAGAAGGGGCTAAAGTTCCAGAAGGTAAAAGCAATTGGTAAAAGATAAAAGCCTAGAAATGAAACCTCGAGATGCCTCGCCCAAGGATCCCCGAGAAGGCAATAAAAAGCCTCTCAGCAAGAAACAAGAGGGATCCGGAAAATAATAAACAAGACCTAGCCAAGAGGATAGGGGGTCTCATCACGAGCCAGCCTATTAGGTTCATGGGTACCTAACAGTATGACATTGCCACCACCTGGTTACCACACCAAGGCAGTGACCTTTGGTTGCATGGCCAAGGGAAAGGGGGTTTCATCACGAGCCAACCTTCTCATCTTTGTGAAAGTACTTGTGGGTAACACTGTCAGCTCTGGTCACCATGCCAAGGGAGTGTCCTCCGGTTAGACCTTGAATAAAAAGAAAAAGAAGAAGAAAAAGAAAATAAAGAAAGAATAAAGGCAAGAACGGGCTTGGAAAAATTTGCATCCATGACGGGTACAGCTTGCCTTCTACGAAGGCACCCACAGATAACATTATGCGTCCCTGTCTCTCACTCTATCCACTTGTCTGGACATCCCCTAGCCACATCACCTCGTTTACATGGCTTGGATGAAACCTTCCTGGGAACTTCCCGTCTCTTATGGGTATTAGCCCAATAGGATGTTTTGTCTTTTTCTTTGATCTTGTATTGTGGATTTTTGTAATGTCTTTGAGCTATTGAACGATATATCAGGGTTTTTATGCATATGTTTGATAATATTAATGATGAAATGTGATTGACATTGCTATGATCCCTGTGACTAATGAGCCCATGGAGGGCGTAGTTTTTGATGTGCAGGACCATGCCCGATGGACAGGTACCACTTGGACCAGTACACATGGGGAGATGATTAGTTCAGACCTCCATGGGGTTGAAGAGCCCATTAGATGGTTGCTGAGATCCCGTCTGAGGGGCAGAGACAGGACAGTGTTTGACAGAGGTTTTGCACCTGAGAAGAAGAGGACGTTTCACTAGAGCAATTTGGCAGAGCCCGACCTAAGGTGAATGACCCCTTTTCAGTGGAACGTTGGCCTTGGAAGGCTCAACGCGTCCCCATCCTTACCATGATGTCATCCAGCTTCATGGTCATTCTTGGAGGCAGACTGGGTAGCAATGGCAAGTGTGGCATATTGGAGAGGCCCCTGAGGAGCTAACGTTTTGCTCCTGGATGTTTCATTTGCCCTGAAAGGGGCTAGCGCCTCCCTTGAAGGGGTTTTTGCCTTTATTACAGCTCAATTAGGGTTTTAATTTGACAATTTAATGTAAAAACAATGTGATTTTGGTTTGTAGTCTTGTCGGCTATTTTTAATGACCTAAATTAATTAAAGGTCATTGACACAGTATATATTGAGGAGTTTTATCCTCATTTTGACATAACACATCACTCACTCTCCTAGTGAGGTCTGATTTTTGTGCCCTATTAGGGTTATTGGTTATTTTGAGGAAGGCACACTTGTTTGGAGAGGAGATCTTTGACAACTTATGGTGTTTTTCTTGAAGGAAGGTTTACAACTAGGGTTTGCATGCTATTTTCTTGATGATTTGTAAGTATTTTTCTGCAAAACTTCTTGATTGAGTGGTTGTAGTTTAATTTCTTGCATCTATTTATAAATATTGCTGAATCAAAACCCTAGGGGACAAACACACAAGTAGGTCGTTGTCTCATGTCCCCTGATAGAGAAACCTTTTAGCCATTGGAGAAGAAGAAGAGAGCCTAGCCATTGCTACACTCTTTCTTTCTTCCCCCCTTATGCTAGCCGTACCTTTAAACTTCAAGAGGAAGAGGACGTCCCAGGCCTAGGTTATCTACACCTAGGGCCGTTTTTCTTTTAGGGTTTGATGAAAGAGCCTTCCCTTTGCAACACTCTCACTCTTTAAACTCTCCTGTCTTGATTTTACTTGTTTTTGAGCTAGCCGTTGCTGGGAAGGAGGAGAGAGCACGAGGCCTTGCTTAAGCAACACCGGAGTGAGCTTCTCTCCCCTAGGGTTCTGTCTTTAAGGCCCTGCTGTAGCAGCACCTTGAAACCTTACCCTCTTGTCCTTTGAATCTCATCCCCTTCAACTTGTGCATCCTTCACCTTTTGACTCCATAACCCTAGGCACCGATCTTTAGCCTCCAACGTTGAAGTGAAAGTGATTGAAACAACTCTGAAAACCTCTTATAAATTGAAACCCTATCTAACTACTAACCCTAAAAGGCTGGTGTCACACTTGGTTATTTCATCTTGATGCAACATTCTTTATATATTGAGCAATTAGATGATGGTTTGATGCATTTATTGAATAAGGGTTGATTTGATACATTGATTGCCACATCATCTTGATATTTATTGGTGAAGTAGTATTATTTCATTGCTATATTAACAAACATTGACTTCGTCAATATTTATTGTTGCAATTGCTTATATATTGATATCAGATAGTTACATGAAGTACTAACCCATTGAATTATAACCTGTATTAGTTTGCTGTTGCTTTGTTTCGGGCATGTGTTCTCATTTGGGCCCACACTTCATTATTGGCTGTTTAGCCCGACTATCTGTTCTAAGTGGTAAGATGTGAAGAGGGACCTTTACTTTACCCTTTGAACCTTAGCCTCTTCAAAACTCCAGGTTACCGGGGACGTCTCCCCTGGGCCTAACCTCCCTAAACAGAAAGAACCTCCCCATTGTGGTGACATTGGGTGGGGTAGGTTCCTGTTACGCCAGTTTGGCGTCCATCTTATAGCCTTTTGACCTAGCTACAAACTGAGCAATAACAATATTGACTTTCAATATTGATCTATACAGATCAAACGTGTTGCAGATGTACAAAGCCTGATGTATGTCCAGAGGATTCTCTCAGCAAAA
Source organism: Picea engelmannii (assembly GCA_009831015.1). NCBI lineage: Eukaryota > Viridiplantae > Streptophyta > Pinopsida > Pinales > Pinaceae > Picea > Picea engelmannii. The sequence goes on from ML781545.1 coordinate 593,277, forward strand.
AGGGAGAAGACTATGACGAGACGCTTATTGAAGAAACAGTTCCAGTACTTATGAAGACAACCATAACAACCATGAATTATATATAGTATGAGATGCAAGGGGAGTAATCCCCATACTTAAAAGTTGAGTGGCAGTTGGTGCAGTACATCAGTTGGGTCATGAAGACATGACTATGATAGCATTACCCCCATGAAAGAAGAAGAGCTATCCTCAGTGTCAGTTATTGAGCCACTCTTAGTTTCAGATGAAACTGTTGCCGTGATAAAATAAGAGGAGTTACTCTCAGATTTTAGTAGCCACAGTGAGAATGAAGTAGTCATTCTCAGCCTCAGAGCAGCTACAGGATCCCAGATTCCAGAAGGAATAGTTGCAGAGAGAGTAGAGGACATACTCCCAGACAGTGAGACAGATAGTGCCTTGCAGAAAGCACATAGAGCTAGCACATGATTGTGCAGATTGAGTTGCAGCTGAGCAAATGTACCAGATTGGTACAATGTAATAAGAAAAATTGATTTGAATATTGAAGATAAAAAGACTCATGTTGAAGAAGGATCTGTACGTGTTGAAGCAAGCTCCTAGTGCTTGTTGACAGTTTCCTGACGAGCTTGGGCTTTACCAAGAGTAAAAACCTCTACTTCAAGGTTATGAATGATGAGCCGGTGATATTGCTGCTGTATGTGGATGACTTATTCTTAACTAGAGAAGAAAAACTCATCATTGAATGTAAGAAGAAGCTCGCTTTAAAATTTGAGATGAAAGACCTTGGCCTAATGCATTATTTCTTAGGTCTTGAGGTAGGGCAGAATCCAGAGAAAATCTTCCTTAACCAAGGGAAGTATGCAGTCGAAATTCCGAAGAGGTTCGACATGTTGGAGTGCAAGTCCATGAATACACCCATGGAAATTAAGCTACTGGTCGACACTTTGTCAGAATTGATTGATGCCACACTGTATAGACAGATCATTGGATCGCTGATGTACCTGACAAACACCAGACCATATATCTGTTTTGCCGTGACACCTTGAGTCAGTTTCTGGGAGAACCCAGACATGTTCACCTAGTTGCTGCAAAACATGTGATGAGGTACCTTAAGGGTACATTAGATTGTGGTCTCAACTATGATGGAGATCATGATTTCACAATTAGTGGGTACACTGATTCAGATTGGGCTGGAAGTGTCTCTGACAAGAAGAGCACTTCAATATGCTGTTTCAGTTTGGGATCAACCATGATCTCATGGCAGAGTAGGAAGCAATCCAACATTGCTCTCAGTACAACGGAAGCAGAATACATTGCTGCGTGTTCTGCCAGTTGCGAAGCTATATGGCTTCGAAAGTTGTTGACCTGTCTATTTGACCTAGAAATGGAAGCAACCACGATCCTATGTGACAAACAGAGCTACATAAAGATGACAAAGAATCCTGTATTTCATGACAAGTCGAAGCACATAGAGATCCGATATCATTACATCTGTGACATGGTGTAGAGAGGAGCCATAAAGCTCCAATATGTTAGCATGGATGAATAGGTTGCCGATGTGTTGACCAAGCCTCTATCTCGTGTAAAGTTTGAGCACTTTCAAGATAAGCTTGGTATAGTCCGAAAGGACCTCCCTCAAAAGGGGGAGTAGTACTGTGTTGAGATATGCTAGCCTAGTACTGTGCTTCCAAGTTAATTGCTGTGACGTAAAGCCAGTCTAGTACTGTGTTGAGATATGCCAACCTAGTATTGTGCTTCCAGCTTAATTGCTGTGACGTAAAGCCAGTCTAGTACTGTGTTGAGATATGCCAACCTAGTACTATGCTTCCAGCTTAATTGTTGTGACATAAAGCCAGTCTAGTACTGTGTTGAGATATGCCAACCTAGTACTATGCTTCCAGCTTAATTGCTGTGATGTAAAGTCAGTCTAGTACTGTGTTGAGATATGCCAGCCTAGTACTGTGTTTCCATCTTAATTGCTGTGACGTAAAGCCAGTCTAATACTGTGTTGAGATATGCCAGCCTAGTACTGTGCTTCCAGCTTTATTGCTGTGACGTAAAGCCAGTCTAGTACCGTGTTGAGATATGCCAGCCTAGTACTGTGCTTCCAGCTTAATTGCTGTGACGTAAAGCCAATCTAGTATTGTGCTTCCAGCTTAATTGCTGTGTTGTGATTCTAGCTTAATAGTTGTGTTGTGATTCCAGCTTAATTGCTGTGGTGTTTCCAGCTTAATTGCTATGTGGTGTGCCAACTTAATTGCTGTGATGATGTGTCAGCTTAATTGCTGTGATAATGTGCCAGCTTAATTGCTGTGATGATGTGCCAGCCTCGTGCTGTGATGATGTGATGCTGGCCTTTGTGCTGTAATATTGCTGCTTTTGATGTTGTATCAACCTTGTGCTGTTATTGATGATGAGGATGTATTAGTGTTATACTAATCCATGTCGATGCAGTTGATGATGATGATGATGCCACTTCAACTCTTGAGTCCTTGCTGAAGATGATGATGATGATATTATTTCAGCTTTAATGCTGAAGATGATGATGATGTTACCTTAGCCTCATACCGATGAGGATGATGATGCTACTCCAACTCCATGCTGTGTTGATGATGCTCCAGCCTTTGTGCTGTGTTGATGATGAGAAAAACTTCCAATGATTTATAGATACGCCAGTCAGTGCTCCAAGATGATATTGATGATGTTGTCCTCTCACCCACCTGATGCGGTTGATGATGCTGTCCTCTCTCTCACCTGATGTTGTCATAGAATACCCTTCTTGTTAAGGGGGAGTGTTGAAATAATGTAACTGCAGAGTGTATTCTAATTATTATTGTTGTATTATTCATTAGATCAATCCCCTATTGCGGATTGATCATGTCGGCTATTGTAAAAGACCAAATCCCCTTTTGCGGATTGGTCAAAACATAATTGTAATAGGCAGAATAAGAAGTCGGCCCCAGAATATATTAAAGAGGCCCTAGAATATATTAAAGGTGGTTATAACCACCCAGAAGAAGAAGTCGGCCCTGCCAGTGAAGAGACACCTCCGTCCACACGTGCCAAAGTTGTATAAATAAGGAGGCTAGCACCTCATTTAGGCACACACTCACTTGTTCATTTGAGGAGCAAGTTTCGGAGCTGCAGTTGGAGAGAGAGAGAGAGAGAGAGAGAGAGAGAGAGAGAGAGAGAGGCGCATTCTTGGGAGAGGACTTTCTGTATTTGTTTGAGTTATCTCTTGGCATTGTATTGGCTATCTATCATAAGGAAGTTTTGCCGGGTTTTCTCCCCCATGAGGGTTTCCCAGGATAAATGATGTGTCTCTTGTGATTGTGTATTTCTCAGTGATCCTATCTTGTGCTATTGTTATCTAGTGAATTGCAAAGAACTCTAATAATAGCTTAAACCTTAACAACAAGACCTAACTACAATATTTTATTATTGTTTGACATGTGGAGTTAGTTATGAAATATTGTATTTTATTGTAAGAGAGATGAAGCTCACTTTATATGAAGGAGCTTTCTCTACATTCATTGGTGATTAAGGATAGGATTGGATTTGGAGTGTGATTGGAAGTGAAGTGATATGGCTTAGGATCTTGGAATCGGAGGTTGATGTGTTCGATTGTATATTATTCTTGAAGACTTAATGAAGGAGTGAGTTATTGCATTTACTTTGTTGTAAGGTTTATTTTATGCTTTTCAATTGTTGTTAATATGTTGTAGAAACTATCTTGCTGTCATACTTATGTGAAGGCTTATTCATTTAGGAGTAAATTAATGTGAGACACCTATCCCTCTTGCCTTTCTTGCTGTTTTATTTCTGCATTATTTTCCTGTATCTATCAAATCTAGTTGTTGAATTGGAATAATAATTCAGCTAAATAAATAAGCACCTTCGTATTTGTATGGTGAGTGGAAAACCCTAGATTTCTAAGTATAGCTTTCCACATCTATTTTCAGCAAACATTTAAGGTGAATTGTATCAAATCTAGTTCCTTTTAGCTTGAATATGTAACTAAATGGTGAATTTATTGGCTCTAGTTCTTTGATCTAATTAAGGTTGAATGTGTCAAATTAGTCCTTTCTTCCTTTATAAGGCCTTTCCATGAAATAGTTGTTAATGTATCCAACTCGTTCTTTCTATGCAATATTTCATGATTCCATTGGCCCAATAGATTAGTAGGCACTAGTTCCCTTTCCTTTTCATTTCATTTCCTTGACTCCTTCCCATTTCTTTCTTTTCCATATTCCTTTCCCGATTTCCATTTCCATATACTATACTACAACACTTTGTTTTGTTAAGGCTTACTCTTCAAACTTCACCCAAAGTCTCCACTCCATAGCCTTAACAATTCTACCTTAGGGAAGCCCCCTTTGTGTTGGAGAAGAGCCAACCTAAAGAGCGGGGAAGAGCTGCTGAGGTGACAGTGGGCAGCCTTCCTGAGTTACTCAATGCTCTCACCTTAGTGTTCGGAGATTTACACTTTTGTGTGTGTTAGATTTTGTTGTAACGGGGCACACTTTTCAAGCATATGGCATATCTGAAATCACTTTATTTACAACAGATTTACCGTAATAAATCTACTCTCTTATCTTCTAGATATATTTTAATCATTTAACAATTTCAATTCTATGTTATGTCAAATCAGCATGAAAAACAAGTGCTGGAAAATTATCCAATCAAGAAGACAATGCAAGCTGAAAATCAAATCTACAATTACGCAATTTTGTACAGCTGGAAACTTCATATATATATATATATATATATATATATATATATATAGAAGAAATGAAGTATACATACATACTCACAATTTATCACAAGTTGGTAGAATCTTCAAGCTCTCCTAAATCCTAGCCACCACCAAAGATCCACTACAAGCAAGCATCAACATCGACAAGTCTGCCTTGGCTCCAACAAGCTTGTATCACACAAGCTCTCCACACTAGCACTGTTGTCTTCCTTAGCGTTTGCAAACCCTAGCTGTGTTGCATCACACAAGTACATGGTACGACAACTCTAGTGCTAGCCTCCAAATCTGCATGTCCATCATAGGGTTTGAACTTTGAATCCTCAAACCCTAGGTCTTCCACTCTTTATTTTTGTAGGAAATACTTCTTATATTTACATTAAAGCAATAACGCAGGAGGGTTTGTATAATGGTATTTACATCCTCTTCCTCAAAGAAACTAAAACAACAATAAAATCCGAATAGGTAGCTGAATCCAATCCTTTGTCAACTTTGAAAGCCTCTAGCTAATAACTACAGACATATGTCTTCTTTCCATAATTGACAAAATACAGACAAAGAGCTAACTACATACATATGTCTACCGATTCCGGATTTCCCTTCTAACTTATTGTTTTCGAACCAGCCAGATCTCTAATGTTCAAGAGTGTGTACACTTGTCTAATCTGTGATGATTTTTGTATGCAGGAGCTTAAGAAATTGCAGCTTACAGGGATCGATACCAGATTTTAGTGCCATACCTGCTCTTGGCTATTTGTAAGTTGAGCAATGGCATTTCAACCAACCTTGCAGATGCACTTTTGATCTCCATTGAATATGCTTCTTCAACTTTTATTTTTCTGAGCTGCCTTTCAGTTTATTGATATATCCAATCTAAGATATCAAACTTAGGTTGGTGTTTTATGTTTCAAGCAGTTAGATGAAATAATGGATTGTTTTAAGCTAAATGTCCTTGTTTATTTTGCAGAGATGTGAGTCATAATGAGCTGACAGGCTCTATTCCATCACAGAAGCTTTCCTCAAACATTACTAACATGTAAGAGTGCTCAGAATCAAATGTACACATCTGATTTTTTGGAAAAATATCTTAAGGTCCAGTCACGAATCTGCCATAAGAAATATCTCTTAGATATATTTCCACATATTTACAATCCTCATCTGCATCATTATGAATTTTCAATCGATTATGGTCTTCTGTTGTCTTGCAGTGATCTATCACATAATAAACTCAATGGATCGATACCGCCAAACTTTTCAGGCTTGCCCTTCCTTCAACAATTGTAAGAACCCTTTGTACTGGCAATAAAGTTTCTTTGGAAAACAATGTTGCTCTTCTTTTATGTTACATTGACACTTAATATGAACAACACTTAATCCTACCATCATGAAAATTGTCGTAGCAATGTGGACTCACCAAATATTGTGGAAAGAAAGAAAGTGATCTTATACCAAGTAATTTTTGAGGTTTACTTGACTTTGACACCAAAAATTCATTCAACTTGACAAATAAAAGAAAAAAATGAATAAGTAGGGGGCGTTTTCTTATGAAAGGAAAAATAGAGTCAAAGAGAATGCATGGAGACAAATATAGCTTTATGTTTTTTCAAAAGACAATTACTGGATATGGAGCACTGAACATGTACTTATTTGAAGTAATTTTCTCTTACAGATCACTTGATAACAATCAACTGACTGGTTCTGCTCCATCTGACATCGGGTTGAACAGCTCATTCAATTCTACTGCAAGACTGTTACTGTAAGTTTTTGATTAATAATTTAATACAAAATTTTACAGAGTTACTGGTCAGAAAATTTAGCATTCCTTGCCATCCACACCTTGCATGACTTCTTTTAAATTTAGGTGGCAATTCTTTTCTATACATGCAAATTTTAATCATTGGCATTATTGCTTTACTTGTTGTAAGTTTGGTGTTTAAAGCTAAATCGCTAATCATGCTGGTTGTACATTTTTCAGGGACTTCCAAAACAATTATCTTTCCAATATAACTGATATAAATAATTTGGCAAATCAACCTCCAAATATTACTTTGCGGTAAGATCATATTTTGGTCTTTCAACTTTGTAAGTTATTGCTTTGCTTTGGATTGAAGCCTTTATAGTGCATCCATGATTCCATAATAATATATTTTTTTTAATGAAAAGTTCCATTGTTTTTTGTGTGCACTTGCCATTGACATGAGAAAGTTGGAATCTATTTACCCTCTAATTTGGAAGAGAAAAAAGCCAATGTCGAGAAATGGAGAATGAAAGAAAAAAAAGCTGTTTGTTATTGTGACAGCCTAATGTATCTTGTTAGATTTGCTTCTAGATCCTAAGCTAATGCCATTATGAATTACCAACTACTAAAACACCCTGCTGTACATCCTGCTTGATTACTGAAGGTTTTACTGCTAATTATTCAACATAAAACCTCGGTTTTTATTTTCTTCCTGTCATGTGTAATATTTGTTTACCTTGATGAAATGGCAGGCTGCAAGGGAACCCTGTTTGCAATCAAACGAATATAGATGTTATATCTAAACGTTGCAGTACTGAGAATGGAAGTGAAGATACTGGTGGAAGCTCCAATAACAGAAATACTACGTGCAATGTAAATTCATGTCCACCTCCCTACTATGAGTATGTTCCAGACACCGACTGTGTTTGTGCAGCTCCCATTGAAGTGGGATACCGTCTGAAGAGTCCTGGTCTCGTCTATTTCCCTCCATATATCGAGAGGTTTGAAGAGTATCTCACATCTGGGTTGAAGCTGCAGCTATATCAATTATACATAGACACGTATAGTTGGGTGCCAGGTCCTAGATTGGCAATGAACCTGAAGTTTTTCCCTCCTGTTTTAGAAAATAAAACAGACACACAACTAAACTCAAGTGAGATTCTACGAATACGAAATTTATTTGCTGGATGGCATATTCCCGATAGTGATATTTTTGGGCCATATGAATGGATCAATATTACACTCGAGGGACCATATAAAAATGGTATGCCTTTCAGCTTCAATCCTTTCTGCATTCCTTTTCATTTCTGTTTTCTCCCTTTTCTGTTTGTGGGTATTACTCACTAATATGGAAGATAAACAAAAAAATTGTAGTGACCTGATATGTTTAACAGACACTTTTTCTTACTTTTGTTTTCTGATGCGCATGTCTTTTATGGGTGATTGTCTATGGTGAAATCAACTTGAATTTTTTTAACTTCCTAAAAACCCGAATGGCCTAGAAAATTTTAAGATACACATAAATCTGATTTTCCAAATAACCATTCCCATGAAGATCATGAAAAAGAAAAATATAATAGGTGAGGTGAAAGTAAACCCTAGGGTTGATAGTTTGTAGGAATGCTAGATAAAAAACTCGAATGTGAGATTCATATCTCTATTACTGCCATCCTTGTGTGCTTATCCAAATCTTCACAATTCACTAGAATTATTTCACAAACATTTACTTGTTGGATTTTCAACAGGGACTTATTCACTTATAGGTTTCTATCCGTTGTCTGCTATATGTAGCACTTTTGACCACATTCCTCAAAACAAGATAACTTTTACTTATTAGCTTGATTCTATCACCTTTCTTGATTTAACAGTCTGTCTACGAGCATCATTTAAAATTGAGATTTAACTTCTTTCTTTGTTCCTTATTGCATCACCTGTTAGACATGTTATCGCTGGATTTGTAGTTGTGCAAAGCCCACCACAAGATCACCAAATATTGCGTAACTACAAGAAATCCTATCACTGTCACCTTAGTAAGAAATCCCCTTGTTTTAGTGATGGAGGAGGTCCACCACGAGGGAGGCTTCCCTGGTGACCTCAAGGAATCAAAGTAGCAAGTTTGATAGCCAAGCCTACCGCCCCCTCTCTTGATCACCTAATGATAAATCTAGGTCTGTGAGATGGATGAGGTTCAAGAGGTGTTGAGTACCTACCTGGAACAAGAACACTTTATAGCATTTATATTATCAATTCCAAGTACAGATATGCAATTAAAACCTCATAAGACACTAGACAATGTAATTTTTCTATAGCTGGTACAAAATTGCAACAGTGCAACAGTTTACAAGAGCTAGTATAAGTTTGTAACAGCAGCAATAAATATGCCTCCGAAATGCAAAAATTGATGATGGAAATTAGCATAAACTTAGTAGATTAATACCCAATTATTATATGCAATTTCTGGGTATGTTAGGCCACTTTTAGATCAGTGTATGCAGCAAATGATAGTGTTATCAGGTGGCTGTAACAAACTTTTGAAACAGCTGGAAGTTTACCACTCAATTAACACAAGTTAGTGTTAGTAGAGTTAGTAGATAGCTTGAGAGATTAAGAAATAAGAGTTTTTTGATCACTTTCACCGCAAGAGAGCTTAGTGCCTTAGGGCTATGGAGTCTTTTACAACAGCAATACAATACGTTTGGATATGATAGTAGCAAGATCTAAGAGGTAGTGCTTGAAATCTAAGGTGCTAGCACATTAGGGCATTAGGTTTCAAGCCTTAAAGAGAATGATTGCTAGAGTGCAAGCACTTTTGGGCTCTAGCAACGTTTTCTCCCTTCTTAAGTTCTTCAATCATGTTGCAATCAAGAGTCTAGAATCAAATTCCTAAAGTGCTAGCACTTTAGGGCTTTAGGAGCTTAACCCTAGGTAGGATTTCCTTCATAAATTTACGGATGAAATTAACCTTGTGAGAGGAGGAAGCACTTATGCTCCTCTCTTAGGGTTTTACCAAGCAAAATCTTCAATAGGAACAAGTAAAATTTACCATAAGCATTCAATAACATGAAATGAAATTGCAGAAATTTACTTACTTCACCAAGATATGACAAGGATAAACCCTCATTGAGAAGTTGTGATGATAAAATTAAATGTCAACGAGGTTTATTTATATGAACCTCCTTGACTTATTTGTCCACTTAAAATTGTCAACCTTAAAACATAAGAGGGCCGACCCCTTCAATTTTTCCTTTTAATTTACAGAAATGAAATTTACATAAGATAAAACTCTAAAGAGGGTGATGTCATGCCCTTGTAGGGTGACACTAACCTCATAGGAGTGACGTCTAGGATGAAAAGGTAGAATGTTGGGCCTCCAAAGGCCATATGTCACTTTCCCATGTGCCAAGGTCCATGCTATATGCCTCCTCCATCAATCCATCAACCCCTAGCACCTAGGCGATGTCATGGGCTAGGAGGGTGACGTCTAGGCCTCCAACGAACAATGTTCAAGTGGAGAAGGGTGGAGTCTCATCCTCTAGCCATGCCAAGATGCCTACAAAGGCAACATCCTCCATCATCAAGGTGCAACGCTCATCATAAAATGGTGCCCCAGACGTGGGGTCTAGCGTCCACCCCGTGGGCAAGGTCTTGCAAAGACAAACAAGTACGCCCTCCAAAGGTCCACTAGTCATATGAATCATGCCAAGTAAGCCAAATCTAATAAGAGAACCACCCAAACATGTGCATCAAACCCACCTTTTCAAATTAAAGAAATGCTCAAAGACCTTATAAATTTTGCCTAATTTAGGTATGGGAGTGGTGTGAAGGTGTCCTATTGGGTTAGCCAATCCCCAAGTCAAGGTGTTTCCCAAGGAGAACCTATCTAAATCATGTAGTGAGTGTGAGGTGGATTTGGGGCAATACTTTTAGGCATGGGGTTCTTGACATACAAGGGTTCGTATTGTCTCATTTATAGGTGCCTTTGTAGAGGGTGTGCTACCCTTCATCCGTAATGCAACATTTTTCCAAGCCATTTTATTGCCATCAATTGATTAAGGTACAAAACATTGAGTACTATGAGCAATGGAAAGTAAAGAGTACTGCAATGCCACTTGAAGCTAGAAACACATAGGGTGCCATATGCAATGGTAAATAAGGGACACCGCAAAATGCATTTTCTCAACAAGCAAGACTTTTATTAATTATGTGATTTCTTTTGCAGGTCCTTCAATTTTTGGAGAAGCGTTTCATTGTTCTTAGGACCTAAGGGCGAGCATCTAGATGGATAATATTGGCTTTTATCTTTTGCCAACTACAACACCTCTGGGCCTTTAGCCCCTTCTTCCCATGAAATTAGGTATAATCCTTTCTTGGGTCAATGGGCCTTGTTATCCCCGATATCTAGGGATAACTAGGAGATCATGTCTCGAGGCCCACATGGTCCTAGACATGGAGTACCGAGAGCAGGAGTGACTTGAGCGTGGCCCTGGAGGGCCCATCTTTCTTCTTCTCAGCCAGCTTTGTCCTGT
>ML781545.1:606389-638401 GCA_009831015.1 Picea engelmannii
CACCTAATTAAGTCTTCTCTTCTTAGGGTTTGGATCTAGTGGCCCTGCCATAGCAACACCATTAGACTAAGTCCTCTTGTCCTTAGGTTTAAATGTCTCCAAGCCATTAGTTTCACTCCAATTGACTCCATTAACCCAAGGCATTAGTCTAGAAGTATAACTTTCAGCTTTTGTGATCAAAAACTCTTTCAAACCCCTTTTTATTTGAAACCCTAACTAACCTAGCATCTAACCCTAGTAGATTTACTAACCCTAACCCTAGAGGTGACGTCTTGGCCTATTCAACTCTTGTTTGCTCTAGAAGTTGCGGCTAGGTCACCCCTTGATAGCCATAAAGGTCTCAAGTGTTTTCATTGGTTAAAATTGCAAAACGTTCACCTTTTGGCCTCTCTAACTAATCTGATTTAGGGCTGACGTCATAGTTACAGTAGAAACGTTATAGGTGATGTCACACTTGTTGGATCTCTTGTTTTGGCATAAAACGTTGTGACCTTTATCACCTTATCTGATAGACTTTGAGTCATTGATTGCATTCATAAGCTTATTTGAGAAAACGTTTCACTCATTGTCTTTCAGTTTTGACCTATTGTTAGGGMTGACGTCACCCTAATTATRCATTGTGACGCARCAACAATATATATGTATGAGCAGATTTGCATTGTGATATAATACAAGGATTTGATTGTATACATTGAATGCCTTTACCATTTTGTATTTATTGAAGAAGTCCTATAAGCCTTTGTCTTTATTAGTAATCATTGACTTCGTCAATAATTACATTTAATTATTGCTCATATACATATTTTTGAGGAATAGTCATTAATGCTTTGAAGTACTAACCACTGCAGCACACTCTTTTAGTTTATTTGTCTTGTCTCGCAAATAGGTGCCTTTATCCAGTGGGATATCTTCTTCCTTTGACTATCTCCTTCTCGGCAGTAATTTGTGAAAGGGAATCTTTAACTTGGTCCATTAGCCCTTTAGCCCTTCTAAAACTAGATTACATAGGGATGTCTCCCTTGGACTAGCCATCCTAAATAGAAAGAGCTCCCCATCGAGGTGACAGTGGGTGGGGAAGTTCCTGTTACGCCAGTTTGAAGCCTTGACTCAAGCTAACCTAAACCTATCCTACAAACTGTGCGATAACAGGCCTGAAAACCTAAAATATGAGGAAACAAAGGGGAAGAAGTGTGGAAAATGGTTAGTATGAATGGGAATGGTACAATGACCCTTCAAGGAACTATCCTGTAGCAACCCTTTCCCCAAGGGTGACCAACTTGCTAGGACACAATGACAACCACCAAGGTGAAATCAGGGAAAAGGTATAATTTCCAAGAAAATGTTTTATAATCAAGAAATGATTCTTTGCAACATGTTCAAATGCTCCAAATATTAAAGTGACACTTACCACGAGACCAGACTTGTTACCTCATGAAGCAAGACCTGTTGTCTTCTTGCAGCCAAGCCAGTGTAGTGGATGTTACTCTGTCGATGATGATGTGGACTGTGATTAAATGGAGGGGCTCTTCGGGCTGTGGTATGCATCAGGCTCTCGACACTCCATGTCTGCTACCAGTGGGCCTCGAGACATCATCTCCTTAGTTACCCCTTGTTAGCACAAATTTCCACCCGCCAATTGAGCTGATATATGTGTTAAAACAACGATGAAAACCTGGCTAATTAAAGGAGTGATGGCCCCAATTGTCACTGACCAAACCCCTCTCCGTTTGGGCTAGTGCTTGCTAGCCTCTAGGGGGAGTCCCTAGGCACAAATGGAGCGCCTTGATGCTGTCTTTAAGTCTGATTTCTGCGTATAAAACCTACAAAAAAACAAGTTGTTTGTCTTGGACAACGTGTAAAAGCAGTCCAAAACGATGAGGAAAAACAATCTTCTACGCTTGGAGGGAACTTGTAGGGTTAGCACAATGATAATAGAATGGAAAGAAGAAGAAAACTATTAAAAAAGATCATAATTAATCATAATGAACAGCTCAACAAATGACATATCAGATCACAAATTTACCATAATACCACCAAGAAAGAGGTTTGAACTTTGAAGCACTGTTGAATATATCGTTGAGATTTGGGAAATGTCGTCGACATTTTCACTGGCCCAAAATTTTTGAAGGAAAATGTCGCGACACTTCCGACATTTTGAATGTGTCGCGACACACTCATTAACTCGCGGGTTTTTGGGAATATGTCACGGGTTGATGAAATGTGTCGGACTACTGGGTTTAGCCACGGAATGAGCAAAGATTTACATTTTTCTCTTCTCAACTTGGCATTCCTTGTTTATAATATGCGTAGAATTGTATGACCATTTGTTCTCCAAGCACAATCACAAGTGGTAGGCATTTTGTTAACCTCATCACAGTTTGACGACCGTCGATTAGTTAAATATGTATCTTTAATTTATGAAGTCAGTCGAAGATGTTTGTAATTAGATATGTATCTTTAATTTTATGAAGTCAGTCGAAGATGTTTGTAATTAGATATGTATCTTTAATTTTATGAAGTTAGTCGAAGATGTCTGTAATTGATCAACCACAGTCGACTGCCTTTATTTGTCCAGTCACAGTGAAACTGGAGAGAAAGAGTGCTCCATGTTATTTAGTTAAGATCTTTTCTCTTTCCTAATGAATTTCTGATACATCTGTTGCCGTCCTAATACACACTTGCAAACGTGAGCTAAGTCCAACTCACTTAGTGTGTCCTTGGAGGCACAATGCCTAGGTTCTCAGTCCACACTGTCACCTTGACTGGAACCTCTTCCTTCTAGGCTCACTCCTAGGGAAGCCAAGGGGGGTAGTCCCTAGTTACTAGATTAGATTTAACGTTATGTTCTAGGAGTTGTTTTTAATTTGTTAAAGGCTAAAAGGGGAAAACTAGCCTAAGATGCTAAGGCAGCTAATGCAAAGTGAAAGTCTATCTATATGTCAATCAAGCCTTTCCCTAAGCCAACTAAGACTAGTGCCTAAGGTTGGGCAATGGGGTCAACTAGATTTGAGGGTGGTTCAATTACAAAATTTTTACAAGTGAAATTACTTGAAACTACCCCAAACCAAAGATTACAAATATTTACAAAAGATTACAAGTGTTACAATGTTTACACTATACACAAATAAATACAAAGATACAAAAGATGTAAGTGAGATCAACACATGAGCCAAGCATGCCCCAATAGCACTTACTCTATTGGACTGCTTTCACTGGCAACCATAAAAGCACTCAAGAATCAAAGAAGGTGATGCCTCCCCAAGTGGGATACTCAACCCCTTCTTGATTCACACCACAATAAGCAAAGGAAAATGAGATATTCAATGTTTAACTTAATTGCTCAATAAGATATAAAACATTCAAGACATAAATCATATAGTTGCAATCAAGATATAAGCATGTAATTACATTCAATGTGTGTTCCTAAGCATACATCTAAGTTCCCCCAAACACACAAAGATTATCTATGCAACTAGATGTTTAAGGAGTTTCTTAAAGATTAAATTAATTTTATTTTCCCTCCCCCTAAACTATGTTTGTGCTTTAAGCTCCTCCTCCCTTGGCCAAATAGCTGCCGGGTGCTCAAGATAGTAAGGCAACGAGGCCCACCCTAGCTTCCCAGGTCAGCCCTGACAGTAAGAGTTATCCCAGAAAGGATCCCCTTAAGGATCACGGGACGGTCCCTCGCCACTTCCCCCTGGGTATCCCTCAAACTCGTTTTAGATGGTGGAGATGGATGAATAAAGCTCCTAAAAATTGTCTAGAATGTTATTATGACCCTCGGGTGGGTCTTTAGGTGTGTTGGGTTGCTTTTAGGAGTATTTTAGACACTTAAAATTCTACTTTTTAGCGCATGGCCGAATTGAAAATGTTGGTGAAAATGTGTTTGCAAGATGTAAATCAAATGACCATTAACACATTAAAACATAAAGGAAAAATTGCAAGAGATGTACCATTCATTCATGAACCATTCCACACTGTATACTTGAAAGTTAAAGGTGACTGAAAAAGTGCTTGAAAAATGTAAAACGATGAATGTAGTTGCTTAGACCATAAAATGTAACATGAATGAAAAGACATTAAGCAAAGATAATCACCATAGCATCCATCACCATTTAGATATCCAACTTGCAAAAATAAAGGGCAAGAGCAACTTGCCTTATGAAAGTGAGAATGAGGATTAAAGATTAACCATTCATCAACATATGTTATGTGTTAAACCCATGTAAAAGATATGTGCTTGAAAAATAAAGATTTAACAAGTTAATGAATGAGATTTTAAAGCATGAACTAGATCACATATGCTTAGAAATGTAAAAGGTAAAATGATTTATGAAAACTAATAGATTTAGCATTTAGAAGATATCCTAAACCATTAAACCATTTAACAATATGAACATAAGCATATGAAAATAAAATAACTTAAATGAAGAAACTTAGGTGTGATGACTATCTAGAATATTTTAACCATTAAACATGTAGACATTCAAAAAGATAAGTTTCCCTTAAGCCTAGCGATTTTGGGGATTACTCTCCCAAGGTGCAGGCACATTAACTTATTGGATATGAAAAACTTAAAAAGAATGAAACCACTTACAATGGCCAAGGTGGAGGCAAGCCTACCATTGTTGGCCAAAGAGTGTTGTTTAAACCAACAACAAATTATTAAAATGAAAAGGCCACACAAACTTGCCTTATGGACAAGAGGGGCCAACAACTAAATAAATAAATGAATGAATAACTTGAAAGAGAAAAAAACTATCCTAGCCCAACGATTTTGGGAATTTCTCCCCAAGGTGTAGGCAACTACTATGTTAGTTTATGATTATAGACAAAAGAATGAATGAAATAATGTAAGAAAGCTTGGATTTACAAGGAGAAAGGTTAGGAGATTGTTACCCAACCAAGAGGGGTTCTTGGAGAAGTCTTCTAGATAGATTTGAGCAACGTTTCCCCTTATATCTGGTAAGAACCTGCAAAAAACAACAAGCAAAGCTTGCTGGAAATGCTGCAAAACACACACAAAATGTCAAAAAAAATTCTGTTTTTACACAGAATTTTTTTTACATAAAAATCTGCAATAAAAAGTTGATATTTTTGACCTATCTAAGAGTGTTAGAAACTGAAATACAAATGGAAATGATGCAGAAAATAAATGGAACAAGAAAGCTTGGAGTGTGAGAAGGGTTTAAGGGTAGGCTCGTTCTTGATGCTATCCCAATAAATCCTTTGAAGCAACCTGCAAGACTCAAAGCAATATGTGAAGCATGGAAATAGACAACAATATTGAAAAGACTAAGAATGTGAAATACTTCAAACCCTAGGCTATCCAATAAGCATAAACTAGCAAGAATACTCTTTGCTAACCTACTCTAGTAAAATACTTTACCATAGATCTATTCCAACCACACATAAAACATGAACAATACAAAATCACCTCATGTGTAAGAAGAAAACTAGAATACTCTTAGATGTCTTCAAAATCCTCCAAAGCTTTTTATTCCAAATGTGAGAGTGTTGGAGAAATACTTGCTCCAAACTCTCAAGAGCAATGAGTGAAATGGCAAGATGGCAAGAGCAAGATAGTGGAAGTGATGAGAAATTTCAGCATAATAACAATAGCTCAAAGATTGGTGAGGAAAAAGGGTGAGGAAGGGTTCTTCTTATACCTCAAGAGGCAAAGTGAGGGTACTTGGATGAAGTCCAAGTGTCAAAACCACATCAAATGAACAAATCTCAATGAGTGGGGCGCCCTCCTTAGGGTTTTGGACATGAATTAGTGAGGTGGAAGGTTGTGGGCCACCTAGGGATTAGCTATTAGGTTAGGGAGGGCGCACTAGGTGAGAGAGGAGGGCCCACATTAAGGTTTGGGTGTTTGTCAAAGGATTGGGTGAATGGGGGATGTGTTTCCCCCATGGGGGCGTGAGGAAAGGAGAGGGCGTGAGGGTTTGGGTAGGAGTTAGGGTGTGGGGAGGCTAGGTTTTAGGGTTGTGAGGGTTTGGGAGGGGCGCACCTCATGTAAGAGGGGCCCACTCCAAGTTACAAGTCATAAGATTGGGGTTTGGGTAGAGGGGGGACGTTTTTCCCCCTAGGGCGTGAGCTAGAGAGGTGAGGGGGTAAGGTAGAGGGGTGTTTTAAGTTATTAAGTTGTTGGGTTGGGTTTGGGTAGGTTAGGAGGGTCTAACTTGCTCATTGCCACCTTAAACATTCACTCACTAACTCATTTTTACAAAATTACAAAAATTGACTTAGCAATTAAAATTGCTGTTTTGACTGACTCTGACTCTGAGTGGACAAAGACATAGTAAACTTCGTCCGACTGAGCTGAAACTTGGTCTATGGGTGTAGGATGTGCTATTCCATTTCTTTTGAGCACAAATACCCCTATCAAAAGCCCAAAGACCCAGTTTTTACAATATTAGCTCAAAAAATAATTTAATTAATTAAATAATTAAATTTAATTAATTAAAAAAAACCTATCTAGACTCGACGAAATTCCGCGAAACTTTCTACACTGTCTGGCATGGTCATTTACAACATTCCTAAACAATAGCTACCAAAGGATGAGACCATTAGAACGCCGTTCACCACTTTGGAAGAATTATTGCATGTGTAGAGGGAAAAACTCAAGGGAAGTCAACCAGGCCCTAAAGCCCAATTGACAACCTGAGGATAAAAAAACCTCGGTGAAAGGAACTCTCCCAATGAAAACATCCCAAGGTACCTGACCTAACTATGATCCATGCAGACTTATTACATTATCAACCCACGCAGGGGTGCGAAAATTTGGATTACAAAATTTTGTGCTGGAGCATCAAATGCCCAAGTAGAACCAATACTGTCTTCAACATATTTGCATCTGATGATGCATATCTTCATGGTACATGAGTTGACCCCTAGCTGAATAGGCGGTCAACAACATCCATCAAGGCACAATTTTGGTCGACGTCATCAATTGCCAAAATTTCCGTACGACATTAAAATTTTTCGAATCGAACACTAGAGTGTTAGATTATAAATTGTGATCTTGATACTTCAGATCAGGCTTCCTCATATTTCACAGTTATTGGCAGCACCATTGTTCAACTAGAAAAACATTATTATTTTTAAATATTTTTGGTCGACTGTCCAAGTCCGTGGTCAAGAATGACCTCCAGAAAATCCACCAGTTGCTTAAGTAATCCAACACCATATCTTCAGAGTCCAAGCCATGGGATTTGATATCATTAAAACAATGCAAAGGCAGTAACAACATCCTTTATCGACCATTTACCGACCACTGGATGGTTTGACCTTCATTTTCCATTCTTGTGATGCCCAAATACTCGATTGATTTTAAATCTCACACACAATTTTTGTACAACAGGATCAATTCCACTCTATAAAAAATGTAATTTAGTGCTGTTGATGCCGGGAATTACTGCAACTTACATGCGATCCATCGGACTTCTAGAAATTCTCCAGAATTTTCAGTTTAGTAGCGATATGTGACCACTTGACATCTTATGCATCTTATTTATTGGTTGTATTTTCATATTTATGTAGCAAAGTGTTTATTTGATGTTGTTGTTTCTTTACAAGTTTAAAAAATTGAAAAAAATGAATGTTTTTGTATTTTTTTGAGGTCTTGCAACATTTTCCGAGATATTCCGACATTTTCCACCGATGTCGCCGAGAAGTTACATTCTAGACCCTTGCCGACACTTTCCCTGACACGACATATACAACATTGGTTTGAAGACAAACACACACTTCTTTATTGATGAGCTTACACGAGCACTGTTTGCGCCACACTTGGCAAGCCTACAACCGGTACAATGACTACTTTGCTCAAAGAGGAGCCACTAGACTAGACTAGAGAACTAGAGAGAAGAGAATGAGAGAGACACGATGCTGCTACTGCAATGATTCGACCAAATATAGCCTCCAATATATAACTAGTGAGGGCACACATCCCAGGAGAAAAGGTGAGGCCGCATGAGTAGCTAAGAATAGGAACTAGGCGCATTTTGGAAGCATGTGAAAAGGCAAAAAGAAAAGTATGAGTTGAAAAGGAGTAAATGCGCATGGAGAATAGATAACGAGTGTGCCATAGTGTTTTAAGGATGCATGAATAGAGTGAGTGGTAGTTAAGTGAGAGAGAGAAGGTAGGTGAGGCGCATGGATGCATGAGATAGGCTAAATACAATTGCATGTCCAAGTAACTGGAGAGTGAGAGGTAGGTGAAAGCAAAAAATAATTGCCAACTCATGACTTGACATTCAATTGACTCCAGTTTGAGGAGGACTATATGGCTAAACTTATGCGACCCCCTTTCTAATCATTAATTAATTATCACGTGCTCGAATCTCGCTCCTAAATTTCAGGAAAGTGTCCACATCATCCAGGATGACTGGGAGGCCACTGCCACACTGTTAAAAATAGAAATTTGTCTGAATACCCTTGACTTTATACTCATTGATCTTGTCTATTTGCAAGGGATCTGAATATGTGATCAGAACTAACATGCGAGCCCTGATGCTCAACCTACTAAAAAAAGTAAACTGGGACACATCATCTCGAAAAAGGTCCATGTTGCCGTCCTTATACACACCTACAAGCATGGAGAAGTCTCCAACCCACTTGGTGTGTCCTTGGAGGCACAGGCCTAGACAGAAGAAGTCCAAATCGAGGTGACAGTGGGTTTGGACTTAGGCTTGTGCCTCCAAGGACACACCAAGTGGGTTGGAGACTTCTCCACGTTTGTAGGTGTGTATAAGGACTACAACATCTTTGGTGTCGTTGCCGGGGATAAGTCTCTTATCCTTGGTTAATCGACATACTCTAATAATTCTTTGAAAACTAAGTAATAAAACTTTCCCCTAAAATTTGTTAACTTGAGTTGTGTTATTCGTTATTGCTTACTCTCCAAGTGGCGATTCCATTTGAAAATTCTTTGAGGTATACTACTAGGGGCAATTTGGAAGGGTTGGTTTATTCCTTTCCTGAACCTGGAAAGGTGTATAGGAGGAGAATAAAGAGACTTGCTCCTCGTAGGCTACTTGAAAGTCTTGGAGAAGAAGCAATCTCTGATATCCATCTTTTGTTTTCACATAATAATCCTACAATAACTAATCCGAATTCAACTATGGGTGACCTATTGAGGCCATGTAATTTTATAAATATCCAAGGTTATCCTCATGCTATTCCTGACAAAGCTATTGAGAAGTTGCCTGCTTTTCAGGGAAACGATGCTTTTAGTGCCAAAGTTCACATCTTGAATGTCGATTTATGCATCAACAAGTGGTGCAATGGTCAAAACCATGAGGATGTCAAGATGACCCTTTTTGCGTTTTCTCTGGAAGGGGATGCAGCTGAGTGGTTTTCAAAACAAGATCCTAACAAGTTTAGCACCTTGGATGAAATTCAGAAAGCCTTTAGAGAAAGATGGGGTGATCAGAAAGAGGATTGCCATTTGTTAGCTGCCCTTAGCACAAGTCAGAAAAAGGAAAACGAAACAATGGAAGAGTTCAACAAGAAGTTTAATGACTTGGTAAAAAGCTTCCCTGCAACTATCAATCCTCTTGATGTATCTATTTTAATTCATTACATGGAATCCTTTTAGGGAGAAATCAGATATCAATTGAGGGATAAGGATCCACAAAATCTAAGGGATGCACAAAACTATGCCATAAGGATAGATAAGAATATGCAAGATGCTAGGAAGTCAAACATTCCTCGTTTCTCAAGAGGAACTTCTTCCAAAACCTATGAGGAGAAGAAGAAGAAGGTTGAAAACCAAGAGTCTTCTAGTGATGGTATAAAGGAGCTTACTCAACTAATCAAACAAATGGAGGTTAACCATGCTAATCAAATGAATGCCTTGCAAAATAGGTTGATAGCCATGGAGAGGGCTCAATTAAGTAGACCCCATCACAAGCCAAATGATAAGTGGCCAAAGAGACCCCCTCCTCAAGATCAAAGGCCACCAATTCCTTTTGAGTCCACCAACTTGGTTGATCATCAAGCCATTCCTTATTGTAGACCATGTGGGGAATTTCATGAGGAATTGACTTGCCCAGTTTTCCTCGAAGGTTGTGATGAACAAGATTATTCTAACTCAGGAAATGAACAAGTTAATATCTGTGGTAGAAAATACAACGTTGGCATGCATGATTGGATGGACTTAACTGAACAAGGTAGGAATGGAGACTGCATGAACAATGTGGTGGATAAGGCGACAGAAAAATTTGGTCCTAAGCCTACTCCCCAACAAGTGTCAGAAATGGATAAATATAGAAGCATTACTTAACAAAGGAATGGAAACAAGAATCAAGATAGGCCTCAAGCAAATTTTCCTAAGGTAGCTCCTCCCCATCCTAAATCAATTATTCATACAAATTCAGAATTAAATATTGATTTAGGAGGATGGCTCAATAATGCGAAAATGTTGGTTCCTATAGCAGAAATTATGAAGATCCCATCTCAAAGGGAAAAAGTACTCGAAGCCATAGAAGATTCTGCTCAGAGCAGTGTTGATAGGCCACCAACAGTAGCTTACCTGGATGCACCTGTAATTTTGCAGAATTGGGATAGGGGAAACGAAAAGAATCAACCTTTTTTCCTTTCTTTACTTGTGAACAATCATCTCCTTCATAATTGCATGCTTGATTCAGGGGCAAGCTCAAATGTTATGACCAAGAAGGTAATGGAACAATTGAATTTGAGGATCTCAAGGCCTTACCATAACATTTGTGCCATGGATAGTAAAATGATTAAGGTGCATGGTTTGATCAAAAGTTTACAAGTACATTTGGCTGCCTTCCTAGACACCATGATAGAAATGGATATAGTAGTGATAGATGTGCCTGATGCTTGGGGTATGTTGCTATCAAGAAAAGCAACTGCAGATTTGGGGGGTAATCTACAAATGGACCTAACTTATGCCACCATCCCCACTCTAGATGGGACTACTTTCAAACTAAATAGAGAATTGGAAAGAAGATATCATGTAGAAGACCCAAGGAATCCCAAAAATGAATTAAGGTATAGAGAATATGACCTTGGAAATTATGCCATCTTGTCTAACTGTTTTGGGCCTATGGAAGAAGAAGTTAAGGAGGAAAGAATTAATGAGATTTGGTACATGCATTTTGATAGTGCTTTTTCTAGAGCTGGGAAGGGTGTTGGAATAGTCATTGAATCTCCATCTGGTCAGGAATTTAAGTTTGCATATAGGTTGGAATTTGATGCTACCAATAATGTGGCTGATGATGAAGCTTTGTTGCTTGGTTTAGAGCTTTGCAAGGACATGGGTGTCAAGTGTTTGAACATAAAGGGAGATTCAGATCTAGTTGTACAACAGCTTAAGAACAAATTTGCATGCAAGTCTGAAAGGTTAAAAAAGTATAGGAATGCAATATGGGACTCCATGGAAAGTCTAGATGCTTTAAACCTTATTGCAGTTCCTAGGGAGCATAATTTTAAGGCAGATGAACTAGCTATAGCAACTTCCACTCTTCATCTTTCCCATGATTTGATCAAGGAGAACATTTCAGTAGAAGTTATATTTAGGCCTTTAGTTCCAGATAATATGGATCATTGGCAAATATTTGATGATGATAAGCAAGTCATTAGATTTTTGAATCACATGCAAGAATTTTCTGAATTCCATGTCAATGAAAAAGAGGAGGGATGTAATTATACAGAGAATGATAATAAGGTTAATCCAGTCCCTAGGTGCCTTATTGCACAAGAAAAATTATTTGATAGGCAAGATGGTCACAAACCAAAGGAAGAAACAGTTAAAAAACCATGTGATCACTTTGAAGTTAATATTGGAACTGATAAAGAGCCTAGAATGGTGAAGGTTGGAAAAAGCACACCTATAGAGGAAATAAAATAAATTATTAAGTTGTTAAGAGAATATAGGGATGTTTTGGCTTTCACCTATGATGAGCTTAAAGTCTATAGGGAGGATGTAATTCAGCACGTCATTCCTTTGAAGGAATAGTCTAAGCCCTTTAGACAAAAGTTAAGACAGATTAACCCCAAGTTAGCTCCTTTGGTCCAACAAGAATTGTAGAATGTGCTAGCAGCCAGAATAATAGCCCGAACTAGACATTCTTCATGGTGTTCAAATTTGGTGGTAGCTAGAAAGAAGAATGGTCAAATCAGGCTATGCATAGATTTCAGAAACTTGAACATTGCATGTACAAAGGATAACTATCCCCTCCCCAAAATGGAATCATTACTACAAAGGGTAACAGGTATGGAAAACATACCGAACCTCGGAAGCGTCCTAGAAAGCATACGGAAACATCCTAGGAAGCGTCCTAGAAAGCGTACGGAAACATCCTAGGAAGTGTACGGAGTGCCCCTGGAAGCGCACTTCGGAGCATGGCGCTTCCAAATGACCAGGAAGCATCCAAATTCGCTTCGAAGCGCACTTCAAAATTTCGAAATGCGCTTTCAGGGGAGCTTCCTGGACGCACCAGCTCGGAGCGCCCTTCAGGGCTTCAGAGTGGGGGGGGGAAGCTTCCTGCAACACTGTATAACATATAATATATTTGTTAGTTATATAATATAAAATTTGTTGTTGTTGTTATATACACACACACACACACAAGTTAGTTATATAATATTATTATATTCTTTGTTATATTTAAATTAGTTATATATTAACATTATATTGATGATTATATTATAATTATTGTTAGTATAAGAAATCGATTCATTTATATGTATGAAGCTGCAAATCTGGTTCTGATGTATTGTTGTTTGTTATAGTGGAACTTGGTATTTAAAATCCATCATTTCTTCTTACTGTTGATAGTATAAGTGACCTATTTTTCAAGATGTGTGCTTGTTTTTATGGTCAAACAGATGCGCTTCTTTGTTTGTCATACTTTGAAGAGAAAATTTAGTATAAGAAATGGGTTCATTTATATGTATGAAGCTGCAAATCTGGTTCTGATGTATTGTTGTTTGTTACAGTGGAACTTGGTACTAGTAGATCTGGCTTGAGCAAGGGTGCTCTTGCAGGAACTTTGATTGGGACTATTTTTGGTACAGCCATTGTTTCTGCAATTATCCTGACTCTGATTTTGAAGCGGCATGCAAAATATAGTAAAGTTGCTTCCAGAAAAAAATTTCTTGGTAGGTTAGCTGCCCCACAATAACTCTTTTTTTCACATGCAGGCACATGGGTAAAGATGTATATGAAGCTAGCACTAGTACTTGTCATGCAAGCCAAAAATTGCAATCTAATTGTAATCTTCTATTTGCTACATATGCATCTAAGTCCTACCTTGATTAATATTGAAGTGATGAGCACAAATAGGGGTAGGATGTCTTCCTAATTGTTTGCCTTGACGTAAAGAAAATCAATTCGATTTATCTTGTGTTTCTCCTCTTATGTATAGACACATACTGTCTCAAAAATTTGGATTGTTGTTTCCTATAAATCGATTTTTCATATTCCTAAATTGAAAAGATGCTATCTAGAATGAATCTTTTTCTAACAGAGACATGCGAAGTTTGAGTCTAACCAATTTATCATTCTAGCTTTGATGCCAATCTTAAGTATGGTTGTTTATTCCCATAACAGCAAAAAAGCGAGTCAAAGTAGCAGGTGTTAAAGATTTTGATTTTGAGGAGATGGCATTAGCTACAAATAATTTCAATGCTTCCATGCAAATTGGACAAGGTGGCTATGGCAAGGTTTACAAAGGCATTTTGAATGATGGTACAATAGTAGCTATAAAGCGTGCTCAAGAGGGATCTTTGCAAGGAGAAAGAGAATTCTCCAACGAAATAGAGTTGTTATCTCGAGTGCATCATCGGAACCTTGTTTCACTTTTGGGCTACTGTGATGATCAAGGCGAACAGGTACATGAGTTGTGGTTCTCAGTTTGTTAAGTTTGTTTCCTTTTTTCTTTTGTGGAAAATGAATAGAATGCAATCTAGAGGAGGTTTTAAGTTTGTTTTACAAGCAACATTCTACTTTGTTATGTTTGTTAGTGGTGAGAACAAATGAATGGATTGGTATAGTAAGAACATTTTGATGTGATTATAAACATTTTTTTCATGTTATATTTTGAGGTCATGAAAATTTGAAGATCATTTTTCCGATGATGAACAATGTTAGTAACAAAACCTAGGGGATTTTAGATTTCTAAAGGGCACTCCTTGTTGATGTTGCATCCATGAATCATATGGTAGCTCCATGTGGCATGGACCTTGCACACTCATTATATAGATGATATACAAATTCAAAGAAAAGGAAAAAGGAGTTTGGAAAATATATTCATTATAATCATTATAATTGCATAGACAAATTAGAGACCCTTTTATCCCCATACACAAGGATATAAACTATGATAGGATGGGAATTCTGGTCAGTTTCGTAATACTAGAGGCATATTCAGCAACAATATGAGTACCTTTTATTCTCAAAAAAATAGAGAAGAAAACCTTGTAAAAATATGAGGATTTTTGTATGCTTCCAATGAGATCTAGACAATAGGTAGATTTGATGGACTTGTTGTTGCACCTAAGAGATTGGTTGAAGCCCACTAATTTTGTCAGGGCTAGTCACATGGTATGAATTTTGATCAAGGTTGGTCAATATAATGGTAGGTCGATTGATGGGGGATTTAGGCACACTAGAAATTTTTGAAACTGGGATTCTACAACCATTTCATGTCATCATTGCAGCCTTTTTCTTCATCTGTGGATCCAAAGCAAAATACACTTCAAATTTTTTGTGAGTCTATGGCAATTTTTAAGCTTGTAAGAATTGAACTTCCTTCCTTGTTTTTGTCTTAGCATTTCTGTGTTGTTTTTGTGTCTTACTTACACTGAAAATTATATTGTGTCAGTTAAATGCAATATTTTACAGGGTTTGCAATAAATGTAAGTAAAAATTCACATAATGAGCACTATATTGTGGATTTTCCCAAAAATCAACCAAAAGATTTACATCATTTACTATATTGAGAAGGATTCCTAGAGTGGAAAGGGCTTGAAAAATCTATTTAGGTATTCATATACATTAACTACAGTCAATTAATTGACATGGGTAAGAACTAGCATTTATATACACCAACAAGACTCCATAATACATTAGGTGTGCAGAATTTTTTTAAACTAGGGCAATTAATCCAACTTAAAATATTTCACTTCACAAGGAGGTTTCCTGGATCTTAATCCTGTGAGTTTTCAGTCTTAGGGCTGATCTGAATTATACATAAAACGGCATCAACAATAGACAATGATTCACTCCTTCACAACCCCAATCACCAAGGCAATCCAAGAGAAAAGATACCAATCTTATGCCACTAAGTTTCAGCCCTGTAGGGAAATCTTAACATGCATAAACCAGATCTAAAATTTACTTCTATGACTGCAGTAAAGTCTGTCCTATTGTCTTCAATATCTATGCTAAAACCCTTAACCATTTCTCCTTAACATTTTCCAACTCAGAAAGACATGGAAATTTCAAAACCATGAAGACAATGATCACTGAAATTCAAATCTGCACATAGACTGTTAAATTATCTTAACCCAGCACCCGACACTTAGTTCCAATAAAATCATTTCATTAGCTAAATGCACAGCCAGGTTATTAACCAAAAAATCAGTGGAAGCACAAAAAAACGAAACCATACACATTGCACAAGATATCTGGGTAAACACCCCTGGAAAAAGCCCGAAGGGAAAACCAGATCTAAGTTTGATTTTATTAGATAAAATCCTGGGCTCCCCTCCTGTTGTGTACCTGCAAAACAGTGTTTGCCTTGCCCAAAACAAGACAATAGATGATAAACAAAGCCTTTAACCAGTGGGGAATCAACAAGAAACCTCGCTGTTCCAAAATTGCAGCAGTATGGAAATATATTTTCTGCGGTAAACAGGTTATATCAGCTGCAAATTATACTACCAAAACCTAGTGCAAAATGATGGAAACAAAGCTAGCAATGACTAGATAAATTCCCAATAGTTAGAGCAAGATTTGGTAGCATTTAAGGGGCTGTTAATTAGAGTTATCAACAAGTGTTGTAACAGCTTTGTGGCTGTAGCAAACTATTGCTACAGCAGCAACTTCTAGCCACCAAAATCAACAAACAATCCATCCAAAAGATAGCATTCAATCAGTGGAACAATTATGGCAGCTTGCTAGTGACTTTTAGCGGTAGAAGAGTGAACAATAAGTGAAGAGAAGATATTTGCTGCACAGCCCTATTGGCTATAGCACAAATTTATAACAACAAAGAGAATTACTTAGCCAATCAAGATACCCCTAGGGCACAAGAAAACTTATAGCATGTAGAAATAGATCCAACTTAAATAATTGCAATATCTCAAAAATTTACGTTTATCAATGCATGAATATACAATTTCCAATGCAAGTAGATTAGTGTCTTATCAATAGGGTTAATGAAGTCTCTTGTGTATGAACTAGGGTTTATTACTACTCTAGGGGTGTAAGCCTTTTTTCCCTAGAGAAAACAAAAACTAGCAAGGTAAATCTACAAGGGTGTAAGCCCTTTTACTCCTTGTAGCAGCCTTTGCAAACTAACTTTTTAAGGCTTTAATCATATGGCATAAGGATAACCTTTCAATTCAGCTTTAATCTCAAGTTTCTTACATTGTTTAAGTGCTCTAATTTCTTGGTTTAAGAACACTTTCTTAGCTGATTGAAGTTTCGGTTTTGGGCCTAATTCACCTATTTTGGGCAAGTAAAAGTCACTAAAACACTCTTAAACACACCTAAAAACTTAGTCCTAAGGTATAATAATATATTAGACTTAATAGGACACCTAAATCAACCATCTTTGCCATCTAAAACGGGGCTTGAGGAAGGCAATGGAAGGTGCTAGTCCAGGGACGGTCTCACGGCGCGCGACGTCCTTTCCAGGAGTACTCAGGTCTTTAGGGTTGACCTGTGAAGCTAGGGTAGGCCTTGTTGCCTCACTTCTTAAGCATCCAACAGTCATTTGGTAATTGGGGGAGGAGGATTTTGGTTTAGCTCTTAGTTAGGGGGTGGGAATTTAAAATCTTTAAAATCTTTAAGCAACCCTTAATCCACTTAGTGTTTTAGGCAATCACTTTCTTGGGTATATCTTATGGTTGTTTAAAACTTTAATTGCAAGCACACATCTTGTCTTTAATTTCACATGCAATTTTACTTCTTGGTGGAGTAATTAACTAAGTGTCATCTTCAGTATTGTTGAGCATTTGTTCTTTCAAGTATTTCTTTTCATGCTCTTTATGGTGTGATCCCTCAAGAGATAGCGCATCCCATTTGGAGGCATCATCTTGTTGGATCTTGAGTGTTGTGGTTGCCATTGAAAAACAATCCAATAGAGTAGTGCTATTGGGGCATGCTTGGCTGGATGTGGATGATCTTTATGTTTTAAATATCTTTGAGCACCTACACATTAAAGCACTTGGTTATCTTTGTATCTTGTAGAGCTTGTATCTCTTGTTCATAATTGTTGTACTATCCTTTCATTCTTTAGTGTAATCTTGTATCTAAATTGTACCTTTGTAATCTTTGTAATAAAACCCCCTCAAACATTAGTGGACCCCTTTGCCCAATCTTAGGCACTAGTCTTAGTTGGCTTAGGGAAGGGTTTGCTTGACATAAGTAGATAGTTGCATCTTGCATTGTTGCCTTTGCATCATAGGTTAGTCTCCCCCGAACCTTGTAACTAATTAAAACCAACTCCTAGAACTTCAAGTTAAATCATATCTAATAACTAGGGTCTACCCCCCTTGGCTTCCCTAGGAGTGAGCCTAGATGGAAGAGGTTCAAGTCAAAGTGACAGCGTGGGCTTTGAACCTAGGCATTGTCCCTCCAAGGACACACTAAGTGAGCATGAATTAACTCACGTTTGCAAGTGTGTATAAGGACGACAACACCTCTCGAGCTAAAAAACTAACACTCTCTCTTAGCGAGGGATGTACTCGCTGCCACCTCCATCATTTGGTCCCATCACTCTGTGCTCTGTAGGAGCTCCCTCTGAACCTGGAGCCATTCTCAACACCTGCACAAAACTTGATGTAATGTCCCCACTTTGGGACATCATTACATTATAGAGGGTTATGGTGACCAGAGTAGCCAGTTGGATATTATAGTGAGTACAGGAGCTATTGAGGGATATTTTGGGGTTCATCTTACATCGCTCATCCTATTTCATCATTATGATCCATTCCACACGGATTGGCTTTGGTTCCATTGCATTTCGACGATTTCCATGATTTTGAGTATTTTGAGCTATAAGTCAATTAAATTCACTGAAGAGGTCATTTTGGGCACAATAATTGGAGGAACCTCTCAGTGTAATAGCTCATTGGAGTCGAGAGGAGCAACACTACAGGATAAGATGGTGAGAAGTGACATTCAGTGGCCAGGGAAGCCACGAGGAGAGATAAGGCACTTTTCAAAGGTAAAAGGGTTAATTAATTAATTAAAGTGATTTAATTAATTAATTAATAATTAAAAAAAGAAAAGTCACTTTGGAGAGACAAGGGGATGCGGGAAGTATAAAGAAGAGGCAAGGGCCTCTATTCTCTCATTCATTCATGTATGATTATCATTTTGATATCTGGCTTCTAGCTAGAGAGCCCATACCTTGGGGGTTTTGACTTAACAAACCCTAGAGGACGATTCGGTGGTGAAAGATTCCACCTAGCTTGTCCCAAGTTTGGTCTCGGGGATGCAATACTCCCCCACACCATTCTAGTTCTGGTCTATTCAGTGCAGGAGGGTTCTACACCAGCCACAGGCACAGGAAGAGAAGGAAGGCGCACCATTGGGGGTTTCCAGCAAGGGGGGCACACCATCCATTGAAGGAAGATTCGTTGTAGGAGTTTGAGAGATATCTTGGAGATTTGAACATTTGGGTTTTACCTACAGGGCCTTGGCCATGATTTCTAGTGCCTCTTGAGAGAGTTTTATGATTCAGATGATTCCCTAGAGCATTGAGGCGAATTGGAGAGAAGGAGGGCATTTTTGAGATTCAGATCTATTCAGTTTGGAGGGGTTATACTTCAGATCTGACCTTGAGACTTCACCCAGTGACTTGCAGTGTCCCGATCTACCTTTCTAGCAAGTTTCAGGGCATTTGGAGGCCTCCTTCATCAGGGCCGAAATTGTAGGGTTTGACTGTTTTCAGGAGGACGCAGATCCACTTGAGGATTCAACATTTGGAGGAGCAGTCCTTGGTATTTTGGTTTGAGATTTTAGGAGGGGATTCTACACATCCCGATCTACAATTTGGCATCTTCATTGGACTCATTTGGGGACTTCTTCAGCTAGGCCGAATAATTGAGGGTTTTAGTCCTCTACTAGAGCGTGGCCTTTCCAGTTGGGGGTTTGGTATTGCATACAGCCTAGATCTCTACTTGTATTCAGTCTTCATCGTGTATCCAGCCTTTGGAGGCTTATAGTATCTTCTTGGAGCATTTTGTAGTAGCTCCTATTATGTTATTGGATCCATCTGTTGAGCATTCCAGATCGACATCTTCATTGTATCAGGTTCCTTTACTATTATGAATAAAGATCAGATCTAAGGCATTTTTGGGTTGTCTACTATATTGTTGATCTTGCATATGGTTGAGGTATGTTCCATTACTATATCTATGTTGATTATTGCTACAAACACACATTAAAACTCATCAGTATAACCCTAAGCGTAACCTAAAGGATCACTGTAAGCAAAGTGTTTGACAAAATGCCACAACTAGAAAAAGTTTTAAAAGACATCCAAAACCGTGATGTTCCTTGCATATTGGCTTGGGAACATTACACTCGAACTAGATGATCTTCTCTTGGCAACATCCTGGAACCCTGAGCTCACTTCATCTTGAGCATTGGTTCGATCAACCTGGCTGAGCCTTCTGCCAATGCTCAGAAGAGACTCGCTCTCTTCTCTCGAAATGCAAGACTGAATCCTTGGCGCCACCGCAGTCTCAGGAGCCTCCTCACGCTCCTCATCCGACGCTGAATCATACACTGAAGGTTGTCCTCTCAACATATACAACCTGTCCACCCGGTTATTGATAAACTGCAGCTCCACCGGGTCCACTCCCTACCTTTAGATAAAGACATGTTCCCTCTTGAACAATACACAATATCCTACATCCTCCAAGGCTGAGACTGAGAGCAAGTTAACCCTCAACCCTGGAACAAAGAGAATTCCATCAAGATCTAAGAGTCCCCCAAACTCGAGTTGGAATCTAACATTCCCAACTCCACGTACAACTCTTGCCATACCACCTTCATTTACCAATCTTTGTGAAATCTATGAATACTTGCCAGATTCCTTTCATGTGGCTAGAGGCTCCACTATCCACAATCCATCTGATATCATCTCCAAATCCTCCGCTGCCGACATTAGAAACTAGGGTCACCAAAGAAAATTCCCTTTCGTACTTTGAAGCAAAGTCCTCCATGGCTGTTGTAGCAGCGGTCTCAGGCCCCTCTGATTTCGTCTTCTTCTTCCTCTTTGGACAACGAGAGGCAAGGTGCCCTAACTGGTTACAACAATAGCATCTGACTTTACTCAAGTCCCTTCCAGAGCTTCCTTTCTTCTTGCTCTTTGCAGTAAGAGCAACATTCTTATCAACTCCGTCTGTCTTCTGTTCACTGCTACGAGATCTTTCCCGGATCTCCTCCTGAGTGAAATCATCCCACAGTCTGCTCCAATCTGGTAGCACACACTTCACGAAGACTTTCCATTCTTTGGTGAAGCCATTTAAGGCTATCCTCACCAACTCAGAATCTGTAATGACCTCTCCAACAACAACCAACTCATCTTTTACTTGAGCCACCTGGGTAAGATAAGAAGAGACACTCTCCTCCTTACCCATCTTGGTATCTTCCGGTTCTCGTTCTTCGCCTCAAACAAGTTCTTAAGTGCATCTCACATCTCCTTGGCAGTCTTTTTCTCAGCCAAGTGTGGGATAAGGTGATCCTTCACCCCATCCAGAATAATCCTCTGAGCCTTGGCTTCCTTGACCTCATGCAAGTCCAAAGCAACAGGATCTGCTGCGGGAACTACCACAATAGAGTTGACATAGTTATAAATTTTGTTCTCCTTGAGAACAACTGACAATTGGACCTTCCACTGCAAATAGTTGGAAATGCCATCCAACCGATTCTCATATCTAATGCTTGCAGCCATATTCCCTGTCACAACTCAAGGAAAACAATCACACCCTTTTGCCCAAAAATCACACTGCCCATTGTCACTCAGAGACAAAGCTCTGATACCATGTAGATTTTTAATGACAAAAATCAGCAAGCTAAAATTTCTGTCAAACACTTAGCAACCTAGAGATAATTGTCTTGCATGAACTTCATAAATGCCTCAAACCAACATTCAGAAATTACCATAAGTAGAAATACACATTGCTAAGCAAAAATGCAACGGAAATAAACACAATGGACAACAACCCATAAAACTCAGAAATTTAGGCAAATGCCACGGAAAACCCCAATGTGGGGAAACCCAACGAGAGAGAGAGATACATTATTCAGCTTCAGGAAATTACAGTACAACAATAATATCACATTTCCAGCCAAGAGAAATACCTCACAGCCACAAAACACAGTCCCAAAATTTTCTGCCTTGGAAAACGTGCCCATCGTACAGCTGTACGACCTCCTCTAAATTTGTGCCTCGAAAACCGTGCTCAACAGAGTGTTGTATGACCTGCACAGTACGACCCAGCAGCAACAAGAAGACCTCCAAAAATGCCTCGATTTCCATGCCAAAGGCTACCTCGAAAATCGTGCCCCTCTTTCTGCTGTACGTATTGTACGGATCCGTACAGTACGACCCAGCACAGAAATAGTGGAACAACACTACACACAGAAAATTGCATTGGGATTTTTGCCCTCCTTTTTCTTGGGAAATGTGCCCTCCAAGCTGCTCACTTTCCTCTCTCAAGCTTACTCAGAAAATCTCTCTCAATCACCTTCTCTCGTCTTCTCGATGTGTCTTGCATACTACCCAATGCATTCTTTTATCAATTTGAAAATGACATTTTCTCTCCAAAGTGTCTTTTCACCTTCCCCAACCCTAAATCCAAAGGCCAAGATTAGATCTTGCCTTTTTCAAGATCAAGGGTCATGATTCATTCCCTCCAAAATGAATCACTTTATTACATAAGTGCTTTATGAAATAAAGTCACTTTAAAATTAGAAGGTACACTTTATTAAAAAGTCACTTTAATAAAAGAACCACTTTAAACAATTTTATAAAAACCCATTACAAAGTTAAGTGCCTGGTAGTGTAAATATAAGGTAATATCCACATACAAGAAAGAACATGCGGAGTACCTCCCGAGCTAAAAAGATAACACTCAAGAGGTGGCACACCCAAGGAGAGATGCACCTACCTCTTGAGAGGTTGCGCCCTCTCTCACCTCCTCTCTTGTTGTGGTGGCATTCACTTGAGTTAGCAAGTGTTGAGGTATCAATCCAACCTCACATTTGGACATTTTACTTTGGGATGTGCGCCCTCCATCCTTGGGAAGTGCGCCCCTCTTGCTATATATTGAGGCTCCCTCTCCTCTCTTTGGTTAATGAGAGTTTGGGTGGAAGTTTGCTATTGTACTACCTATTGCCGTCCTTATACACACTTGCAAACGTGAGCTTGAGTTCGGCTCACTTAGTGTGTCCTTGGAGGCACAATGCCTAGGTTCACATCCCATGCTGTCACTTTGACTGAAACCTCTTCCGTCTAGGCTTACTCCTAGGGAAGCCAAGGGGGTAGACCTTAGTTACTAAATGTGTTAGAGTTATGTTCTAGGAGTTAATTTTAATTTGTTAAGGTTAGAGGGGATTCTACTCCTAAGATGCTAAGGCAACCATGCAAGATGCAAGGGTTGGCATGAGAAGCAAGCCTTTTCCCTAGGTCAACTAAGATTAGTGCCTAGAAATTGGGCAAGGTGTCAACTATGTTAAAGGATCGTTTTTTACAAAAGATTACAAATTGATTACAAATTTACAAAAGAATAAAATAATCCAATATACAGTTACTTACAAGAAAGAATTATCAGATACAAATTATACAAAGCAAACTAACCAAGCTTTTCTTTAGGTGTGTAGGATATAAAGATTATAGCATTTAAATCACATCACCATTTATACAAGATCATCATCAACACATTGCTTCATTAACAAATTCCAAAGTTCAAGAGAATTAAACACAACTATTATGAAGAATAGTGAAGACAATCTACACTCTTGATTACTAACCCCCCCACAAGTATTCTATTAGATTTGGTCAAGGGTTTAATAGTTAGGCTTTTCTTAAGATTTATAAATTTTATAAGCTTTCACCAAAGCCTCCTCCTGTTGCCAAATAACTGTTGGACGCTCAAGATAGTATGGCAATGAGGCCAACCCTAGCAGAACCAGTCAGCCCTGACAGTAAGAGTACTTCCCGGAGAGGACACACACCTGGTGCGCCACGAGACAGTCCTCTGTCACTAGCTTCCATTGTTTTCCTCAAACCCATTTTAGATAGTGGAGATGGTGGTCTAAGGTACCCTAAAGTAGTCTGTTAAGTGTAATAGTTGATTTGGTAGACTTTTAGGTAGTTATTAGAGTGTTTAGAAAGTTTTAAAGCACTTTTTAGGTGCAAATTAGTGATATGGCCGAAACTGTTATTAGCTTATTAGTGTGTTGCTTAAGCTTAAACAAATAAATGTATCAACACATGTAAAGAAAAATAATAGAGATGGCTGAAAGAATTAAAGATGTTATCACATGCACAAAAGAAGCTTACTTATGAAACAAGAGATCAATGGTAAGAACAACTTGCCTTAAGAGAATGGAGAAAATTTAAATGTTTGCCTACTTAACCATTCAATACATTCCAAGCCCAAATAAGTGGCTTCCAATAGATGTCAACAATAAACCAATGAACCAATTATTTGTTAAACACTTGAGAGATATAAAGCAT
This sequence comes from Picea engelmannii, assembly GCA_009831015.1. Lineage (NCBI taxonomy): Eukaryota > Viridiplantae > Streptophyta > Pinopsida > Pinales > Pinaceae > Picea > Picea engelmannii. Next base: position 630,353 of record ML781545.1, read on the forward strand.
TAAGATTAAAACATGTGCATAAGTAAGAAATGACAAGCTTGAAATGAAACTAAGCAAAATCTAATAGATTATTTTAGGTGTGTTGCCCAATGGGCTTAAGGTAATGAGATAGATCTATATCATAAGCATTTAATCACATATAAAACATTAGATCACATCACGTCAAAAGTAAAGCATTAACACATTAGCCTTACCTCTTTGGGGATTCCTCTCCCAACTAGGTAGGTTATTAAGTTATTCTTGCTTAGTTAAGTTAAGTGTTCGTAGAGATCTTAGTTATTAGGGAACACCATAAGAGAGATGAGCAAGGAGAAAAGTAAACTAAGCTACAATCTAATCTACAAACTATCAAGCAAAACCCCACGTCAAGGTTGAGAAGGTGCCCACACCTTCGAAACCTTGCGGCCGAGCTAGAAGAAAAACTCAAAAAAAAGAGAAAATGCTAGATCTAGCCTACATCCTACCTACCCACAAGCTCAAAGAAGAGGGGAGGCCGTACCACTTCCCCTCTTACACTTTGAGCTCAAACAATCAAGCAAAAACGAGAAGAAGTGCACTTCTAAGCTAGAAAATGAAGAGAGGGGGTTAGAGAATAGCTACCAAATCCCCCAAGGGGTCTTGAAGTGTTGTGTGTGTCTTTTTGGGGCAGCCAAGAGTCTTCAACCAGATCTGATGTACCTGTAAAAACAGCAAGCTTTGCTTGCAAGGATGGCTACACACAACCAAGCAATGTTAAGGAAACCCTTGCCCTTTTGGGGCAAGAACTTTCCACAATAAAAGAGATGATATTTGAATAAATTTTGACCTATCTAATCAATGATATGCTAGCTGAAAATGACATGTATGAACAACAATATTAGAGAATGGCAATAGATCTAGATAGTTGGAGTTTGTGAGAGATTCAAGTGACCCTTCCCTTCTAGAAGGAGTTCCCAATGAAGCCCTAGAGATGAAGCTGCAAGATCTTTCAAATCACAAGCATACAATAGATAATATGTTGATGTTATGAAATTAAATGACACTTCTATTTAACCCAAACATCAAGATATATAGACCAATAGGCATACGCTCTACCAAGCCTACTTAGATAACACTTTACCTAAGATCTAGTGTTGCAAGAAATAAGAAACAATACTAAACAATGTTACCTCCCATGCATTAGAACAATAAGCACACGCTTTACCCTTCTTGTTGTCCTCCAAAGCTTCCAAAATTATATTACGAAAGAAGATGATCTTGGAGAGGAATACTCCAAAACCCTAGAGCATAGAATGACAATGAAATGGAAATGACAAGAGAGAGAGAGTTGGAAATCAAGTAGCATAACAATAGCTCAAGATATGGTGAGTTGGGGAGGAGAAAAGAGATCCATTTTACTTGGAGAGGCAAACCTACCTCTCTTGGATCTAAGCCAAGTGTCCACCACCAAGCAATAGAGTAGATCTCTAGGCTAGGGTGCACCTCCTAGGGTTTGCACAATGGATCTAGGGTGTAGAAAAATAGAAAAATCAATTAGATAGATCCAAGGGCATGTAGGAAGTTTGGGATTCGTGCCAAGGGATGTGAAGAGACTCAAATAATTTTTAAATAATTATTTGTGGAGTTTCTAGATGAGGGAGGGTGCACCTCTTGGGATGAGGAGAAGGTGATGAGAGGTGAGAGATGAGAGTAGGGTGTTGGGATCACAAAAAACTTCAAAGAAGAAGTGTGGGATCCGTGCTAGGGTGAGAGGAAGAGCCTCAACCAAATAAAAAAGGAAATTTGTATTGGAGAGACAAAAAGGAGGGCATAACTCTCTTGGAGAGCGCTCCTCAAGGTCAAAGATCAACCCAAATGCAAGGATGGGTGATGTATGACAAGTGGGATCACCTCTAAGGGTGATATAGGGTCTAGATGAGGTGAAAGCTCAAGAGAGGGGGCCACACTCAAGCCACAAATTAATTAAAAAAGGAAAAAACGTCAATCCCCCTAGGGGGGCGCAACTTTTGAGTGTGGAGGTGGCAAAAGGGGTTAAACAAGGTTGAAAAAGGTTGGGAGGCTAAGGTTATGCTTAGGGGGTCTCTCTCTAACCATTATTTCAACATTTCACATCATCTAACTCATTTTTACAATTTTTACATCTTGCCATGTTTGGACTTTAGCAATTAAAATTGTTGTTTTAGATTGACTGACACTCCGGGTGGACTAAAAAGTTGTCTCACTGAGCTGAAACTTGGTCCATGGATGTAGGGGTTGCTATTCCATTTCTTTTGAGCACAAATACCCCTATCAAAAGTCCAAGGATCCAGTTTTTACAATTATTGCTCAAAAATAATTAATTAATTAAATAATTAAACCTCTAAACTTAGGAAATTTAATTAAAAATTAATTAATTAAAAAAAGATAACCTAGACTCGATGGAATTCCGCGAAAATTTCTAAGATGTCTTGCATGGTCATTTACAATGATTTCCCTATATAGTTACCAAAACATAAGCCCACTAGAACGCCGCTCACCACTTTGGAGGACTTATGAAAGTGTGAGGGAAAAACTCAAGGGAAATCAATAAGGCTGAAAAGCCCAACTGATAACCTGAGGATAAAAAAACCTCGGTGAAAGGAACTCTCCCAGTGAAGCGATCCCAAGGTAACTGACCTAGACATGAGTCATGCAGACCTATTACATTATTAACCCACGCAGGGGTGCAGAAATTCCAATTACAAAAATAAGTGTTGGGCCAAACACTGCCCTGTAGAACCAAAGGTCTTCGACAACATGGCATCTGATGATGCATCTCTTCATGGCACATGAGTTGACCACCGGTGCTAAATGGGCGGTCAACATCTGGCTCCACATGGGGACGTGTGTTCGATCTTCTCACTTCGAGACGGAGAGCATACGAGAATCCAGCATCTACAAAACAAAGTGCTCACCAATAACCAACATAAGAATACATTTATACATGATTAAATCAATGAATGCTATATACAATGTACATAATGAAATAACTAAATTACAACATTATTATTTTACAACAAATGAAATCTATGATACCGAAAGTTTTTTTTTTTTCAAGTACATATGGACATAATAAATTAAAATAATACAAAATTAAAATACAAGGAAGGGTTAGAGATACGTTACAACCACCCATGCAATGGGTGAAATGATGCCACAAGTGTCTGAAGCATCCTAGTCCAGGATGACTCACAGAAGACCCCTTCCCAAGTTTTATTAACTTGGAACTTTTTGTGAGAAAGAACCAGCCAAGCATCATGCTCCTTCTTCCTTTCAACCAAACACTGGAATATGACAAGCCATGTAAACTCTTAATACTTTGCTGCTCATGATTGTCAAGGTGGGAGGCCAACCAATACTCATAATGATATGACATTGATAAACTAAAGCTGCCTTCCATTTCCACATAATTCTGCATTAACTCATCTTCTGGTTGAGAGGTTGAAAAAAAACATACCATAGGAACCATCATACTGTTTTCTTCAAGATTTTCAAATTTATCCTCCAAAGGACTGGTTCCTCGGGAGGAGGGTGGGGACTTGAATCATCTAAATATTCAACACTTTCCGATTCAAATTCCTTTACCTCCTCAAAATAAATGACTGCCTCATCCATGGATTCATCTGGAATCTCCCCATGAACTTCTTCATATTTTTCATTATCAATCTTAGGTTCAAGGGGATCCGGATATTCAATATAAGTTTTTGTAAAATCATCTTCTATGACCTCCAATTTATCTTCCAAGGCCACAAATTGTTCATTCATGGCTTCACATTGTTCTTTATGAGGAAACTGCACGTTCTGAATTATTTCTTTAGATTCCTCAATGGGATCTGATGGAGCATCAACCCCTATGTTTGAACTGATTGTTTTAAAAGCTAGAAGATTTTTCCTCTTCCATGTTTCCATAAAATCATCAACCAATTCATCGTAAACTTCACTCCGATCATGCTGAAACCTTTCCAAAAAGGCATGCAACAAGTCCTGTATGGTCTTGAATCTCTTATCAAGCGAATCATGAAACCAATTATAAGCCCACTCACCAGCAAGAGTCATGACAAACAACTGCATAAGAACATCCTCATAAATAGGTGAATCACAACGTTTATTGATACATCGTGTGAAGGCCATGATGTGAGTACTAGCATCATCATGATTATTATAGTCAGGAACGTTATCAATAACATCTTCAGATATATCATGAGGGTAACCAACAATTCTTGAAAAATCAAGAGGACGATGAAACCAATCCATTTCTAACTAAACATTTAAACAAAGGTCCAAAGAAAAGGATTGGGACCCAAGATTACCAAGGATCCAACAAGAAGAAGGACTAGCTAACTTCACCCACGAACCCTTCCAAGTTCAAGGATGAAGCAAAGCAAGTCGGGAATTCCTTCTTGCAAAATACCTTGTCAAATTATTTAAAAGTGGAGTCGCCAGATGACCAAGTTTATTTCAGACAAACAAGAACATCAAACAAAGCAAAAACAAGAAGGAAAACAAAAGTTAATTTATTATGTTTGGAACAAGAACTGGACATCAATGAGTGCTTCTTCCCCAAGAATTTCAAGCAGCCAACAAGGATTGCTCCTTGCAGTATACTTGATAGATTTGTTCAATGGAGTCGCCACTTGGAAAAGAATCACACAAAGTTAACCAATGCAAGCTCAAAGAATTATTAGTTCTTAAAAAGTTAAGTCGTTAAGACCAAGGATAAATAACTCAATTCCCGACAACAGTGCCAAAGATGTTGTCGTCCTTATACACACTTGCAGACGTGAGCTAAGTCCGGCTCACTTAGTGTGTCCTTGGAGGCACAATGCCTAGGTTCACAGCCCATGCTGTCACTTTGACCAGAACCTCTTCCGTCTAGGCTTACTCCTAGGGAAGCCAAAGGGGGTAGACCTTAGTTACTAAATGTGTTAGAGTTATGTTCTAGGAGTTAATTTTAATTCGTTAAGGTTAGAAGGGATTCTACTCCTAAGATGCTAAGGCAACCATGCAAGATGCAAGGGTTAGCATGAGAAACAAGCCTTTTCCCTAGGTCAACTAAGACTAGTGCCTAGAAATTGGGCAAGGGGTCAGCTATGTTAAAGGGTGGTTCTTTACAAAAGATTACAAATTGTTTACAAATTTACAAAAGAATAAAATAATCCAATATACAGTTACTTACAAGAAAGAATTATAAGATACAAATTATACAAAGCAAACTAACCAAGCTTCTCTTTATGTGTGCAGGGTATAAAGATTATAGCATTTAAATCACATCACCATTTATACAAGATCATCATCAACACATTGTTTCATTAACAAATTCCAAAGTTCAAGAGAATTAAACACAACTATTATGAAGAATATTGAAGACAATCTACACTCTTGATTACTAAACCCCCCCCAAGTATTCTATTAGATTTGGTCAAGGGTTTAATAGTTAGGCTTTTCTTAAGATTTATAAATTTTATTAGCTTTCACCAAAGCCTCCTCCTCTTGTTGCCAAATAACTGCTGGACGCTCAAGATAGTATGGCAACGAGGCCAACCCTCGCAGAACCAGTCAGCCCTGACAGTAATAGTACTTCCCGGAGAGGACACCCACCTGGTGCGCCACGAGACAGTCCCCTTCCACTACCCTCCGTTGTTTTCCTCAAACCCGTTTTAGATGGTGGAGATGGTGGTCTAAGGTACCCTAAAGTAGTCTATTAAGTGTATTAGTTGATTAGGTAGACTTTTAGGTAGTTATTAGAGTGTTTAGAAAGTTTTAAAACACTTTTTAGGTGCAAATTAGTGATATGGCCGAAACTGTTATTAGCTTATTAGTGTGTTGCTTAAGCTTAAACAAATAAATGTATCAACACATGTAAAGCAAAATAATAGAGATGGCTGAAAGAATTAAAGATGTTATCACATGCACAAAAGAAGCTTACTTATGAAACAAGAGATCAATGGAAAGAACAACTTGCCTTAAGAGAATGGAGAATATTTAAATGTTTGCCTACTTAACCATTCAATACATTCCAATCCCAAATAAGTGGCTTCCGATAGATGTCAACAATAAACCAATGAACCAATTATTTGTTAAGCACTTAAGAGATATAAAGCATTAAGATTAAATCATGTGCATAAGTAAGAAATGACGAGGTTGAAATGAAACTAAGCAAAATCTAATAGATTATTTTAGGTGTGTTGCCCAATGGGCTTAAGGCAATGAGATAGATCTATATCATAAGCATTTAATCACATATAAAACATTAGATCACATGACGTCAAAAGTAAAGCATTAACACATTAGCCTTACCTCTTTGGGGATTCCTCTCCCAACTAGGCAGGTTATTAAGTTATTCTTGCTTAGTTAAGTTAAGTGTTCGTAGAGATCTTAGTTATTAGGGCAAACCATAAGAGAGATGAGCAAGGAGAAAAGTAAACTAAGCTACAATCTAATCTACAAACTATCAAGCAAAACCCCATGTCAAGGTTGAGAAGGTGCCCACACCTTCTAAACCTTGCGGCCAAGCTAGAAGAAAAACTCAAAAAAAAGAGAAAATGCTAGATCTAGCCTACGTCCTACCTACCCACAAGCTCAAAGAAGAGGGGAGGCCGTACCACTTCCCCTCTTACACTTTGAGCTCAAACAATCAAACAAAAACGAGAAGAAGTGCACTTCTAAGCTAGAAACTGAAGAGAGGGGGTTAGAGAATAGCTACCAAATCCCCCAAGGGGTCTTGAAGTGTTGTGTGTGTCTTTTTGGGGCAGCCAAGAGCCTTCAACCAGATCTGATGTACCTGTAAAAACAACAAGCTTTGCTTGCAAGGATGGCTACATACAACCAAACAATGTTAAGGAAACCCTTGCCCTTTTGGGGCAAGAACTTTCCACAATAAAAGAGATGATATTTGAATAAATTTTGACCTATCTAATCAATGATATGCAAGCTGAAAATGACATCTATGAACAACAATATTAGATAATGGCAATAGATCTAGATAGTTGGAGTTTGTGAGAGCTTCAAGTGACCCTTCCCTTCTAGAAGGAGTTCCCAATGAAGCGCTAGAGATGAAGCTGCAAGATCTTTCAAATCTCAAGCATACAATAGATAATATGTTGATGTTATGAAATTAAATGACACTTCTATTTAACCCAAACATCAAGATATATAGACCAATAGGCATACGCTCTACCAAGCCTACTTAGATAACACTTTACCTAAGATCTAGTGTTGCAAGAAATAAGAAACAATACTAAACAATGTTACCTCCCATGCATTAGAACAATAAGCACACGCTTTACCCTTCTTGTTGTCCTCCAAAGCTTCCAAAATTATATTACGAAAGAAGATGATCTTGGAGAGGAATACTCCAAAACCCTAGAGCATAGAATGACAATGAAATGGAAATGACAAGCGAGAGAGAGAGAGAGAGAGAGTTGGAAATCAAGTAGCATAACAATAGCTCAAGATATGGTGAGTTGGGGAGGAGAAAARAGATCCATTTATACTTGGAGAGGCAAACCTACCTCTCTTGGATCTAAGCCAAGTGTCCACCACCAAGCAATAGAGTAGATCTCTAGGCTAGGGTGCACCTCCTAGGGTTTGCACAATGGATCTAGGGTGTAGAAAAATAGAAAAATCAATTAGATAGATCCAAGGGCATGTAGGAAGTGTGGGATTCGTGCCAAGGGATGTGAAGAGACTCAAATAATTTTTAAATAATTATTTGTGGAGTTTCTAGATGAGGGAGGGCACACTTCTCTTGGAGGGCGCACCTCTTGGGATGAGGAGAAGGTGATGAGAGGTGAGAGATGAGAGTAGGGTGTTGGGATCACACAAAACTTCAAAGGAGAAGTGTGGGATCCATGCTAGGGTGAGAAGAAGAGCCTCAACCAAATAAAAAACGAAATTTTAATTGGAGAGACAAAAAGTGTTGAAATAATGTAACTGCGAAGAGCATTCTTATTATTTTGTTATTGGATTAAATCCCCATTGTGGATTAATCATGTCATTATTATTATTTTTATTATTAGATTAATCCCCATTGAGGATTAATCAAGTCGGTAA